>APFE030121874.1:46686-79837 GCA_000404065.3 Pinus taeda | reverse complement strand
AAAAGATTGCCGAGTGTTTCTTTTACACTTGTTAAAACGGAATTAAAAGACGGTCCCCTTACAGCCCTTTTCTGACCGAAAAAACAGGAAAAGATTGCCGGATTTTTGTCGTTTCAGATTCGATATTGGAAATAAAACGACGTGTCCTTGATCGCTTTTTACTTTTCAGGTCAAAGACACTAACTATGAAAATATCCTTGGTCGCAAGATCAAGCGGTTCTCCAAGGTATTATTTTATACTTTTTCGGGCTTAGGAGACACAACTTTACAAAAAAGTTCAATCTGGAGTCTTCTAAGTTTTTCAGACTCTCTAAAATATGAAAAACGCCGAGTTTCTCCTATACTGGACTCGTTAAAATTTCACAGTAAAGGACCTGTTCTATTACAAACAGGAACGGACCACTCCTTCTTAGGGTTGCATCAAAAACTAAGTTGGACTCATCCGAAGGATGAGCTTACAAACAAGCATATGTTATCCTCCTCAAGCTTGTAAAAAATAAAGAGGTACTTGCCAGAAATGGTGGGGGAAAAATTGAGAAGAATGAGCCTATTTGATATCCTTTTGTCTCAAGAAAAACCTTACTACCACTCTTGAACATGACACTTATTTATTCACCTGGGTTGGGAAATCCTTTACCTCACATTTGACCAAGATCATTTGACATCTTTAGCCGGGTTATGGGAGTCGACTTTGAGTCATTTATCACCAAACCATCTGTTGTGTCGTTATGTGTTCAAGAGGTCTGTAAACAAAACATTCAACCGCAAAATACCTATCATTCATTATGTCATCATTGAGTCAGTCCTTGCAACAACATTTCTTCAACTTGAACTATGGTTTTGTGTTGTGGGCTTGCCTGCGACGGGTCGCTTTCTATCGACATCAGCACATTATCTAGAGAGTTGACTTAAAAATCGTCAGTAGCTTGGAGTCTGCATGTATCAATGGCAGGTTTCTCGCCTTCGACGTCAGTTTTCATCATTGACTTGCGATCGAAGGATTCCATGAAATGTTCGACATCGACTCATTCATTCACATCTCATGGATTGTGTTGGGTACTTTGAGAACCATTGACATTACTGTGGTCTCTCTCACGCTTGTTAACAGTTTACATCATTGACTGGTAATCAAGTGGTTTCTACCATGTTTGACATCGACTCATTTATTCGCATGGCTAGAATCGTACCAATTCGGGAAGTAGAGATGAAGACCCTGGATCTAGTTTCCACCATCCAGGCTGCGAGGAGTTTTGTATTCATTATGTTGTAGACCAATCATAAACAGATGGTTGCGCCCATACTGTGTCTACACGAGTCTATGATTATGATGTATTATGAAATCATTCCTGTATCAGAGTAGTTAGTCCAATAGTTAAAGTTTTGATCTGAGTATGGGAATGCCTACCTCAGCGATGATATGATCTTATACATGTATTTTGTGTTGAAAATTGCAGGTTATGATCGGGCTCTCCACAAGATGATCCTCAAAATGATAAAGTACTTCACCCTTCCTATATGATATAACACACTTATCTATTACAGGCTTCGCACTTTAGGGGGCAATCTGTTACACTGAAATTTGTCACCATGACTATCTGCAGTTAATATGGCTCCATCAATAGCCATATTATCCTCCTTGTTAAGCCTCATACCTCTGCTCTTCATGTCAAACTTCAAAAAGAGAGAAAGTCACTTAAAAACATGTTTATCTCTGGGTACGCAGGTTCTCTCTACCTTGCCTGCGTGTACGCATCCCAAACACACTGTACCTGCGTACTTGTACGCTCTGTAAGCCAAAGGATGGGTGCGTACCCCTGTAAAGGTCAAAAGGCGCGAATTTCATCTTAAAAAAGTTACTTGTGGTACTTCTAGAGCCTTCTAGAAGAGTGTTTGACGTGTATTGAGCGCCTCCAGATGGTTCATGCATCCCTATGATAGAGGAACTTATCCCATCAAGAGAGGAGCTACCCCATCCAAAAGAGGGAGTATCCCATTGATGTTGGAACTGAATAACTTCTTCTAGAACACTATAAATACAGGCATTGGGCCAAAGGAGGGGAGGTTGAAAGCTGAACATTCCAAAGGGTAAATGCTGCTGGAATTAGGACTTCCAATGTTAACTTGTGAGGAGAGATTACCATCCTTTCTTGTTGCCATATTGGGAGTGGGTGAGCTTGTCAAAGTAGAGGAAATCTCTTGTTGGACCCTGGGAGGAGCTTGCACAACACCAAGGCTCAGGTTGTAATGGTTCCTTTTTGTTTCCTTATACAAATAAGTCCATTCTTCTCAATGATTTGTTGTTAATGAATTATTTCATGTACTCCTTGGTCTATGTGATGAATATGCTTTGTTTTATGAAATATTCAGGTGTTATGTAATCATTTGACTGTTAGTGTATGCAGGTCTTAAAGTGAAGGAGGAGCTCATCTAGATCAGCAAGGTTGGACTGCTACAACAAGCGTTGGATTTGAGGTAGGATCGAACAACACTGGGTTTCTCATAGAATGATGTATGTTTAGAGAAGGATTGCTCTTGTTTGTCTTGTTTGTCACTAGAGAGTCTTAAACTCCTAGGGAGGTTAGGTTTGTCCGCAAAAATAACTCTTTCCGCATGACAGTCCTTTTCCGCAATTGATTCCTCAGGCCATTCGGGGGGCCTTGCCATTGGGTTTAGAGAAGGAAGAATAAAGATCATCAACCAATGGGGGATGAAGCATGTTATGGGCATGGAAGTTATCTCTCCAGATTTCTCCCATCCCTTCTTAATTGTAAATATCTATGGACCCTGTCAAGGAACGGAGACTTTCTTGACTGATTTGTTGGCCAAGTCTTTGATGAACTCTTCACTGTTGATTGTGGGGGGTGATCTTAATTTTTCTATAGGAAGGGCAGAGGCTTGGGGCCCTTTGGCCAGGGAGGATCCCCTGTCGGATTTCTTCCACAATGTCCTCTTGGACAAAAATCTTATAGATCCCTCCCCGATCAAACTTAAGCCAACATGGAGGAATAGAAGATCTGGGGAGGATCGGATCGCTAAAAGATTAGACCGTTTTCTGCTATCTGAGGACCTAATCACAAAAGTTCCCATTCTCAGGCAGTGGGTTGAGGAGGTAGGCAACTGAGATCATTTCCCCATTTTTTTGGAGCTCTCTTTCCCTCCCCCAAAGCCTCCTACCCCCTTTAAATTCAACTCCTCCTGGCTTCAAGACCCATCTTTCAATAATCTTTTCAAGGAAACATGGATCCATCCAGACAGGAATGCAAGAGAGGATAAAAGCTTTCTGTTTATGGAAAACCTGAAAAGATTAAAGAAAGCATCAATATCCTGGGCAAAGGACAGGAAGAAAAATCAAAATGAAGATCTATTGAAAATCAGGGAGGAGTTGAAGAATTTGGAGAGCATTGAGGCAGATGGATATTCTTCGCAGGCTTCAAAGGATCGAATCCTTCATCTGGAAAAGCTTCAAAATCAAATTCTCTTGCAAAAGGAAGAAGAATGGAGACTCAAGAGCAGAGCTATTTGGCTAAAATCAGGAGATGAAAATACTAGTTTTTTTCACAATTTTGCAAAGGGTAGAAAATCTGTAAATACCACTTGGAGCCTTAAAGATGAAGAAGGAAGGGTGGTCAGTTCTTTTTCAAACCTCTCGGGTCTGGTTCAGAGGTACTTTCAGAGAATCTTTTCGGATCCAGGAGAGGCCACCATCGCAGAAGTCATTAGGACAGCTCAATGTTTCCCAAGATTCGTCGAGGAGGAAGAAGCAGAAGAGCTATCAACGCCTGTCTCCAAGGAGGAGGTTGAAGCAGCCATGAAAAATATGGCTAAAGACAAAAGCCCCGGTCCTGATGGCTGGACTATTGAACTTTTCCTCCATTTTTTTGACTTGATTGGTTCTGAGATCACCGATGTTGTGGAAGAATCAAGGCTGAGAGGAGAAGTTTACAGGCCATTTAATTCAACCTTTATAGCTCTCATCTCAAAAAAGGATGACCCGGAGAACTTCGAAGACTTCAGGCCGATTTCCCTGTGTAATTGTATTTATAAAATCATTGCTAAAGTGATAGCTATCAGAATTGTCCCTATCTTATCAAGAAACATATTGATGGAACAATTCGGTTTTTTGGATGGAAGGCAAATCCATGAAGCCATTGGTGTAGCCCAAGAGGTAAATCACAGTGTCAAACAAAATAAAAAGAAGGGGGCAGTCCTTAAAATAGATCTTTCCAAGGCATATGACTGAATCAACTGGCTTTATCTCCGGATGTTGCTTACACATTTGGGTTTCAACTATTCCTTCATCAGCTGGATTATGGGCTGTATCTCAAATGTTAGTTTCGCTGTTTTGATCAATGGAGCTGCCTCCCCTTTTTTCAAAAGCCAAAGGGGCCTTAGACAAGGGTGTCCTTTATCTCCTCTCCTGTTCCTACTAGTGGCAGAAGGGCTAAGCAGATTGATCCACAAAGCCAGAAGGGAGGAGAAGGTAAAAGGTATAGAGGTAGCAATAAATCTTTTCATCACTCATCTGCTTTTTGTCGATGACATCTTGATTTTCACCAATGGGTCATATAATGAACTGAAGGAGTTTAAATGCATTTTTGATCTATTTCTGAAAGCCACAGGAATGCAGATAAACTCTAGAAAATCTCAAGTTTGTGTGGCAGACTTTGACAAAAGAGAAAGATCCATGATGACCAATCTCTTTCCTTTCCACCTTCAGCCATTGGACTCTCCATTCAAATATTTTGGATTCTGGCTAAAGCCGGCAGCATACAAAAAAGAGGATTAGAATTGGCTCATTGCAAAGCTAGAAGCAAGAATCTCTCATTGGATTTTCAAATGGATCTCCAAAGTCGGCAGACTGACCCTCATCAAATCTGTCTTGTTGGCCATTCATGTTTACTGGGCAGCATTAACCTGGATCCCCAAAGGAGTTATGGAGAAAATTAGAAGGTTGTGCTATAGATTTTTATGGGCAGGATCAAAAGAGAATTTTGTCCTTCCCTGGGTGGCATGGGACAAGCTAGCTAGGCCTAAAGAATGGGGAGGATGGGGAATCAAGAGACTCCCTGAATTCAGTCTATCCTTGGCTGCAAAATCGGGGTGGAGACTAATCTCGATGGAGAATCTTTGTACTAGGGTGGTCAAACGAAAGTATATAGACCCAATTCCTTTGGAAGACTCGATTCAAAGCCAGGAAAAGAAGAAGAAGAACACCTCAGTCATCTGGAAGGCCGCGGTAGAGGCTTTCTCTATGATTGAACAAGTTTTGGCTTGGAAAGTCGGAGATGGAAGACATGTAAGAATTGGCAGGGATCCCTGGGTAGGTTGTAATGAAACTTTTGCCTTGTCTCCTGGTCTCCTCAGACAACTTGAAAATAAAGGAATATTCACTTTAAACCAGGTGGAGAAAGTGGGCCACTGTACTATTTGGGGACATGCTTGGAAAAATACTAAGGACCTTGGTTTAAACATCAGATGGAAGAACGAATGGGTTTCTTTCATCAAAGAACTCCATCGCTCAAATGTCAGGCTTAAAAGCGAACCTGATTTACTGATGTGGGCACAGGGGAAATCAGGTGAATATTCCCCAAAAGATGGTTACACCTTCCTACTGGGAAAGAAAGGCTGGGGAATACCGGAGTGGTGGTCGAAAAATATATGGAAGTTAAAATATGCCCAGCAAAGGCTAGGATTTTCCTATGGTGCATGCTAAAAAGAAAAATCCCAACCTGGGATATTTTACAAGCCAGGTTTTTTGTTGGGCCAGGGAGGTGCCCACTATGTAAATTAGAAGGGGAATCAATAAATCACCTCTTTACTTCCTGTGCAGTCTCTTTAAAGATATGGGAGGAGTTAGCTTGTCTGCTAAATATAAAGGCATAGTGGGGATCAGTCCCTTTGGAAGAAGCCTGGAGTAAATGGTGGCAAAATCATCCGGAGGGTAACCTGAGAAATCTTCCCCTTATTTTCTTTTGGGGTGTTTGGCTAGCGAGAAACAAAAGCATGTTCCAAGACAAGGACATCCCCATATCTACTACTGCCATAAATTGTGCTGCCATTTATTCTTCCATTCCGCCCCCTGAAGCTAAAAATCCTCAAAAACATGACAAGCCTGTTAATATTTAGGAGGGCATTCCATGGGCCTTTTTTGACGGAGCATCTCATCATAACAAGGCTGGTGCTGGACTGTGCATTCATATAAATCTTGACCACTCCATTAAAGCTTCTGTAGGTTTGGGTCCTGGTACAAACAACTATGCTGAGTTGTCTGCTTTGCGCCTCCTTATTTGCTGGTTACTCCAAAGAAACATTACATCAATTCAAATTTTCGGGGACTCCATGAATGTTATTAAATGGGTTAACGGAAATGCCATATGTCAAAATCAGATTTTGAAGCCTCTTTTAGAAGATATTTTGTCATTAAAGTCATTTTTTAACAGCATAACCATCTGCCACATTTACAGGGATAAAAACGCAGAAGCAGACCAGCTTTCTAAGGCTAGCCTACAGCAAGATATGGGCAGCTGGTCAATAGAAGAATACAGACAGGGGCAGACTCTCACTTCATATCAGGCCCCCTTTGCACCACCACAGTGATCGCGTCTTTCGGCTCCTCTTTTTTCTGGTTGCAGCGTCATGGGCATAAATTTTTTGATACACTACATTTTTGAAAGATTTCTATCTTTTATGTTCATGATAGGTTTATATATTTAAAAAAGTTTCTTGCTTTCCCTTTCTGTTATAACAGCTTTTGTACAGGGTCGTTTTCCTTCTTTGAAGGAGGCCTCATCTTCGTCTCCACAAAATATGTATTAAAGACTCCGTAAGGGAGTTTGCTTTTAGACAGTTTCTATATACACAGCAGTAAACAGGACTCTGTAAACGTCCTCAATTAGTCATATGGACTGAATTTTTGGGTTTAAACTTTTACAATCAAAAAGAACAAATCAGAAAAACATGATGTGCTCTCAGGTCGACACAATGTGTATTTACAATATGTAAACTTTTTATTTGCTTAATAAAAAGTTTCGCTTTTTTCTCCGGGAAAAAAAAAAGGAATCAATCACACATAACACAGAATATATCACTAGGGAAAGCACCAGCATAAAATCCCAACTCTATATTATCAATCAAGTGGAGATCCTCAACAACATACAAAAAGAATCAGCTCAATACCTATCCTGCTCTCTCTATAATCAGAAGATGAAGATCATAGACTACCTAGGCCTCAATATATAGGCCACAAGTCCTCCAATCTCCTATAATACATATTTCTCTTGGAAATAGATCCTTCTCCATGCAAGGAATACTTACTAGAAATATCCAAGCATCTGATAGTACACTGTCCCTCATCTGATCTCAACTGGGTCTCTGTTTGAACTGACATGCATCAGTTATCCATGAGGGAATGCTCAATTATCTGAAATAATAGTTGTCATATGCATGCAAGCATTAAAAAAACTATATTTCATTAATTTAACAACTTGTTAAATTAATCTAATTGGACTTGACTAATTAAAACTAAGTGAACTGATCCTCTCATTATAGAATTGAACCTTATCTCCTTTAATCAAGGGATAAATTCCTAAATCAAGAGAGAAAATAATTGCATGATCTCACAAAGACTTCAAGTTTAATTTTCCATAACTAATTAACTCATCGAGATTAATTAATTAATATTTTAAACTACTATTGAGACCAAATTCATTTTCACTTCCTATAGATAGACCAAGGACTGCTATAAATAGGAAGGGACCCAAAAATGCTATTTTTAGAAGATTCTATTTTTAGCAGTTTCACCTCTCACCCAAGGTGGCCAAAAGGCTCATTGGCCAAACTGCTATTTTTAGAAATTTATATTCTTACATTTCTTGTTGCACACCTTTCAACACTACCTGTCAACAAGAAAGGCTTCCTCTTGAAGCCAATCCTATAACTCTGGAATGTTTTGCATGCAACACATCCACCAGGTCCACTTGCTCCAACAACTCTTGGAACAAAAAATCACTCCCAACTGACCACTCCGTTGGGCTAGAAACATACTCTGATGCTAAAGCTCTACCTGCTGCTGACAAGTGCTCCCTCTCTAACATCTGGGCTACTACGACATCTCCATGCATTTAACACCATTGCACACCTCTCTGTGCCACCTAGCACTGTGCAACACACTTGTGCCTCTCACATTGCTACAGTCTGCATGCTATGCGCTATCCTGGGATTCCTTGCACTATAGCTCTCCCTACCACCCCATCCACATCTGTCTCTACTCAATTAGTCGGTTCTTGCTACTCCACATCAGGGCTCCCATAGAAGGTCTCATCCAAGAGGTTGGGTACCTCAAGGATCCTACCCCTCCTCCTTGGGGCGATCAATCCACATCACCCCACCTCCTACCTAGAGGTATGGATGCATGCAATCCGTCTACCCACCTAGCTCGAAGTTTCCCCCTACTAGAGTTATTTGCATGAGTAGATGTCTCTACTTGATCTCCTCTCAACTTCCCCTGTTGTGGCTGCTCCACAACCTCCTGAAGCTGTTGCACCAATCGTGGATCCTCCGTAATCGTTTGAGACTTATTCTAGTGCTGCATGTTGAGAGGTAACATACTCTCCCTCTCAACCACCAAGTCTCTATCAATTTCCTTGCTGCTCAAGGCTTTGCATGCATCTTGAACCTCAAGGGCATACAGGTTCTTGACCCGTGAACCAATCTGCTTCACCTGTCTAGTGATGATGTGTCTAAGGAAAACCATTCCCTTACTGAAGACTACATCATAGCCTCTGTCTTCTAGTATTGTGATCGACACCAAGTTTCTCTTTAGTCCTGGTACATACTTGACATCGGTCAAGGTTAGGCGAGCTCCATGCTCCCTCTGAACAATAATTGTGCCTATGCCTGAGACACTATACTTCTCATCATTACCCATCGCTATGAGTATCTGGAGATGTTTCTCCTCCAAAGTACTGAACAAACTCTTGTCACCAGTCATGTAGAAAGAAGATCCACTGTCAAGAAACCAACCACTTCCCACCATGGATGAAACCATGCATGTGAAGAGTGTGAAATCCAACTCAAACTATGAAGCAAGTGCCTCACCTTTAGACCCTTCCCTGGATTCCTTCTTGGATTTCCTCAATGGAAAATTTGCAACATAATGGCCCACCTCATGACGACGAAAGCATCACACTTTCCATTTGTCAACCTTCTTCCCACCATTGGAAGAAACGGATTCGGAAAGAGAAACCTTGTCCTTCCCTTTCTTTTCCTTACTCGCTAATGCGCAGTTCTACTCATCCACCATGGATGAAGAACCGTCTCTGGTGCTCCATCTGATCTCCTCCTGCATCAAATACGACCATAGTCATTCTCAATCTAGCAGTTTCTCCCTTCCAGTAACCGAGTCATGGTAGCTATGCCAGCTCTTAGGAAGGCCAAGGAGTGCTAGACTCACCATATCATCATCAGCTGTCACGACCCATACACTGCAAGCTCATCCCTACATGTGATGAGCTTGGTCAGATACATAGAGATCGTTTCATCCTTTTCACACTTGATCTTTCGAAGTTTGTCCTTCAGTGCCAGCTTCCTCTGATCACTTCTATTCTAATATAAATATTTCAATGTCTTCCACATTGAAAATGGAGTCTCCTTCCCATGGAGGTTTGAGACAATGTGATCTCACACTCCCTCCAAGAGAATTCTCCTAGCTCTAGCCACACACTTCTTCCATTTCGCTAGTTGAGTAGCATCAATAAGCTTAGGGACTTCTTGATCAATGAAGTCCTTAAGACCGTTATCTTGCAATACTGCCTCCATTCGATCCTTCCAAGCTGTATAGTTTGAGCTGCCATCGAGGGCATACTCAAGCCTCAAACCATAGAATGCCATCAGTGAAATAGATGTGATAATAAATTGAGATCTATATCCCGAATAATAAACTTCAAATTCCTTCTTGTATACTATTCTTCCTTTCTCACCTCTGCTCCGATACCATGTAGAAGTTTGTAGATTTTTTTTACAAATCAACTAGCTCTGATACCATGTAGAAATTTCACTTACAGATCAAATTGATATATGCAATGTACTAAAACATAATACTAGATCTACATCTACCATAAACTTTGTAGAAGCTAATCAACCATGAGCAACATCAAACATGAACACATCTAACAGATAAGAAGGAATCAATCACATAACATAGAATATATCACTGGGGAAATCACCAGCATAAAACCCCAACTCTGTATTATAAATCAAGTGGATATCCTCACAACATACAAAAAGAATCAGCTCAATAGCTATCCCGCTCTCTCTGTAATCAGAAGATGAAGATCATAGACTACCTAGGCCTCAATATATAGGCCACAAGTCCTCCAATCTCCTATAATACATATTTCTCTTGGAAATAAATCCTTCTTCATGCAAGGAATACTTACTAGAAATATCCAAGCATCTGATAGTACATTGTCCCTCATTTGATCTCAACTGGGTCTCTATCTAAATTGACATGCATCAGTTATCCATGAGGGAATGCTCAGTTATCTAAAATAATAGTTGTCACATGCATGCAAGCATTAAAAAACTATATTTCATTAATTTAACAACTTGTTAAATTAATCTAATTGGACTTTACTAAGTAAAACTAAGTCAACTGATCCTCTCATTATAGAACTGAACCTTATCTCCTTTAATCAAGGGATAAATTCCTAAATCAAGAGAGAAAATAATTCCATGATATCACAAAGACTTCAAGTTTAATTTTCCATAACTAATTAACTCATGGAGATTAATTAATTAATATTTTAAACTACTGTTAATACCAAATTCGTTTTTAATTCCTATAGGTAGACCAAGGACTGCTATAAATAGGAAGGGGCCCAGAAATGATATTTTTAGAAGATTCTATTTTTAGCAGTTTCACCTCTCACCCAAGGTGGCCAAAATGCTCATTGGCCAAACTACTATTTTTAGCAATTGCTATTTTTACATTTCTTGTTGCGCACTTTTCAATAGGGCCTGCAGGGAAATGAAGTAGTAGAACAAAATAAGAAGATAATGCAGGTCATGGAGGAAGCCTGTTGGATGGTCCTGGAGTTGGACATTTAGGTAGAAGAACTGGTGGAGGTGTGCATCCATAAGTTGGCCATAGGAGTGCGTGATGCTCGAGTAGAGATGGCCAGGGTTTAGTGAGAGCTGAACCTACAAATCACCAAACTGTAGTTGAAGTCTTAGCCTTCAACTCCACTGGAAGTCAGGGAACAACATACCACTGCTATTACAACAACAATAACGGTGCAGTTGTGGACTGCATGTAGTTGTTCGAACAAACATTCGAGGTCCTAATCACCTTGTAGGAGGACCCGAATGTAGATCAGCTAGAGACAGAGGCGCACAAGCCACAACAGAGGTATGACGAGGTAAAAGGGACCATGTAGACAGTTTCCCTTACACAGAGGCTTGCGTGAATGCAGGAGGTAAAGGCGCTTAAGGAATAGGTGGATGCTGCTCAACACAAAGAAGCAGTCTTAAAAGCACACCTACAACCATTGATAGACGAGGTTTACATGATCATAGCCTCCATTGAAGGGAAGCTCGTGAAATTGTAGGCAACTCATCAGAATATTCAGGCAGCAGTTCAGTAGCAGTCATTGAACAACACATGGAAGAAGTCCAACAGGTAGCTGCTCAGTGCGCTACTGAAGTTGCAGTAATCCAAACAGAACTGGGAGGTCTTCTCGCTAAGATCTGTGCACTTGCAGAGTGACTCGAGGGCGAGTCACGATGTTTGTGTTGGGGGCCTGTTGGGTGTGGGATCCCCCAAGGGTAGTATTGGAGCTTAAAGCCCATATTTTGGTCCAATTTTGTAATACAAATGTAAAGACTTCGTATTTTGTGGTGACTTATCAATAATGAAAATAGGGGTAGGGTGTTGCTTTAGATCTGCTCTCAGAGAAAATTTTCATAGTCGATAAGAGAAAGACCTGATAGCAAGAAGTCAGTGGAGACCTTCTCAAACTAGCATGAGCAAAGGACCAAATAGATGATGTGATAATGAACATGACTCTAACAAATAGGGATGGTAGACTCAAAAGTAGGTCAAGAGACACCATAGAGAGGCCACTCAGGTTTACTTCCCTTGAACAAAATCACGACTCAACTATGCGTACATGGCAGCATATGATAAATTTGTATAAGTTTGTTATGCATGAGGCATAAGAAAAATATCCATATGATTGGAAGAGATAAGCAATCAGAGGAGTACTAACTTAATAACAAGGTTAAGGCTCTCCTAAGTCAAACTAAAGTGTATCCCAATGGAGGAAATACTTATTTTTTGAGTGCTTTGTTCAAGGGCGACACAACTGACTCTAGCTGCCATCATATATGGAAATAATGTCCCGTTCCCTCTCTTTCTTGGGATATATACTTTTTTGTATTTTTCATTTTTATGAATCTTGAAAAATAATAAAATAATGCTATAGTATAGTGGAAAGAACGAGTGTCGAAAAATCAGATGCTCTAGTTCCTGGGAGGGGAACATTCCTACGAAATAGAGTATTACATAAGCCAAATATCAACCCTTTTTTCATAAAATTTCCAACCCTTTTTACATTGCTGCTCCAGCTATATATAGATTTCTTCTCCTATCTAATTGAGATTTCTCCTCAAGCATGAGGGAAACTCGAGATCTACTTCTAATGACACCTAATCCACTTCTAACTGCTTATTTAATATAACAAACTTTAACTAGACTTTTCAGAGTTCTAAATCTAGTAGGATTCTAACACCATGCCACGCTAATAATAACATTGGTTACAATGATTCCCGTTCCTTGACATCTGGTTCCCTGTTAGTTTGGTTGTGATGGAAGTTTAAAACTCCACGCTTGTTTTTTATGCCACATCTTTCCCATTGTGTTGAAATATAGGAAACAACCCCTACTCCTCGGTCTTTATGGTTTTCGAATCCACAGAAGCAGGTTTTTCATCTTTGCTTTCCAAAACGTGACAGATGGTCATGTCCATTGATGTGCTGCCCACTGCTTTTTAAAACAAAAACAAATTTAGGCTGTCTTAACATATCTGAACCATGCTTAAAATGCTCACTTTATGACAAAATTCAAATTTGGATCCAAACCCATATTTCTCCATCTGTCTTAATCTGATTGATTGTTGTAGCTTCAGATGTTTCCTTGCATATATTTGTTCTTCAAAATTTTCCCGCTTCTGTTTCAAAACTGGTTGATTTGTATTGGAACCTTTAGCTTCAGCAGTTTCGTAGCGCGCTACGAAACTGCTGAGCTTTAATCATCACCTTCAGCAGTTTTGTAGCACGCTACGAAACTGCTGAGTTGTTTAAAAAACATAGTTCTCAACCCAAAATTTTATTAATTGAACACTTTGTTATCAAAACCTCCTTTCAACTGTTCCAAGACTTTCCAAAACTGAATGGACATTTAGAATTCTTCAAGAAGATGAGACTAAGCAAAATCATCAAAATTCAAAACATAACCTTACTTGAAATGTGATTTCATTTAGAAGGTTCCTTTAGCTGGCTTAACTGTGCCTTTAAATCTTCGATTTGTTTCTTCATAATCTTGTTCCCAGCTCTTAATTGCATATTAATCATCCTGATGAATTTTGCTTCTTTGATTGCCGGTACTGTCCAAGTATGGAATTGAGTATCATAGTCAACCACCTCTGAAGTTGCTTTCTCTTCCCATAAGGTTTTAATTCTGTAATAATTAGCTTGTATGATGGCATGTCTTCTGGCATCTTTCCTCAATCTGGCAATCTCAAGATTAGCTGATTCCAATCTTCTTTTCAAGTCTGCTATATTGTCTTCTTTATGTGTGGCGATTGTTTTTCCTTTGTCCTTTCTTTGATGGCGTTGTATATCTTCCCCTATTTCCTCTGTTCTTGGTGGTACCTCCTGTACTTGCTGAAATCTCCTTGTTATGGGTCTCCTGGGTTTGAAAACAAATTGTTCAACTTGCTCGTCAAATTTAAGCTTCTTTGAGGCTTTGGTTTTCTTTGTATTCTCTTTTTCTGACTGCATCAATTCATCTTGAACTAGTGGGGACTCCTCAAAATCAATAGCCTGCAATAAATCATTTAGATTTCCCTTTGAAACTGGACTTTCTTCAAAAGCTATTGCCTTACCTTTTTCTTCAGCCATCTGACTTCTTGTTCTTCTCCTTGAGACTACTTCAGCTGTGCTTGCTTCAGGTGCAATATTTTTAACTTGATATTTTTCCTTAGTTGATTGCTGAGGTGTATCTTGAATGATCAGTGGCTGTACTAACTCTCTCACTTGTTTCCTTGCCTTTAATTTTGGAAATCTCATAGCTCTTGTTTCTGTTTGAAGATCCGTTGTTGTAAGATCTCTTGCAGGTAGAGGACTGAGGCCAGTCTGGCTTTTGAAACTAGCCATAAAAATAAATGAATTCCAATCTTTGCCTACCTTTTGAAGCTCATGTAAGACAAGTAGTTTAATCAAGCCATGATGAAACAGAGAAGTTTCACAAGCTTCCTTCCTCAATTGTACTTTGTCACACATCTTACTCAAACTACGGAATAGATAAAAAGGTATATCAATGGAAACCTTCCTTGTGAAATGCAAAAGGAGCTTGAAATGGTATGAATACACCTTGTTATACCTTCCTTCGCAAGTCAGGTATTTTTGTATACAGGTGAGTAAATGTGCATAAGACTCTTTGACATAGCTCCTAGGCACTGACTTACTTAAATCTGAATTTACAAACTCCTTTAAAAACTCCTTGCATGGATTCATGTCAAATTTGAAATTTTTGAACCAGTTCTCTTGTCCTCGTGGAATCTCTGTCATAGTGGATATCATCTCTGGCGAGACCTGCAATTCCATCATAGCTACCTTTGAATTTAAACCTGTGAAATTAAGCGCAAATTCTTTGGTTACCTGTGCATGCCCTCCTTGTAACTTCTTGCAAAAATTCCAACACCCGGCCTTTTTAAACGCCTTCTCCACCTCTTTATTCCTCAATGCTATATCCAAGCCTTCAGGCTCATTCCTCAGACATTTGCCTGATCTGTGTTCTTTTTTCTCAATTGATCTCTCCATGAAATCTTAAAGACTTGCAAACAAGGAATACTAGCTCTGTTTGAACTGTAAACTCAGCTTCTTTTGAAATTTTGCCTCGCTTGAATTTGCTGCCTCGCTTGATTTGCTGCCTTGCTTGATTACACTTGTATTTAAAATTGAAATCTTGCCGTTTGTAATCTTGCAGATTTGTTATTCATGCAAGGCTTACAATCATCATTAAGACTTGTGCAAGGTGTCCTTTCTTGGAAATGGTAATTCGTGCATATCAACAAATCTAATGGTGGTGATAATGGCGATGGGTGGTGGAACGTGATAAATGGAGTACATGAAATGACACAAGATGACGTAGCCTCTGATTTACCTAACGGATTTGACACTTTGGGAAATATTCACTGCGGAATGCACGAATCCTTGATTTCGCAGCACGGTTAGTTTGAAATTTGATTGATGTGCTGCGAAATCACCTAATAAGGTTTTGCACTGCGAAACTGCTAAACAAAATAAATGCGCTGCGAAAACACTTTAAAAGAATGCATGTGCTACGCAATTACCAAAGGTTTGGTGGTGGATAACAAAATGACACATGGCTATGAAACAATGGTGAATGAAGGGGGACCAATGGTAGATAAGAATATACTCTACTCATGACCTCTTAAAACTTTAGACTTTAAGGGAAAAAACAAAATGAAAACAACTTAGACTAACACTGACCTTTGTCATCGAGCTAGGATGAGAAGTTACATATATTAGATTTTTTAAGTGATAACACCTGGCACGATGGGTCTATAGTCATGGGATTGAAGTGATTTCTCAAAAAAGTATCTAAAATATCCTGTAAAAAAAACCCGTTCCTGGCACTCCAAGCCAAAAGATCAAAAAGTCCATAAGATAAAAATGAACTTTAGAAAAATAATTTCATTTTTCAACCTATATAAGGACTTTCAGAGTCACATTTTTATCATTTCTATTTTGAGCAAGGATGTTATGCTCTTGACCTGCAAGAAGATAGTAGAATACCAAATATGCGAAGAAATATACCCAAAACATAGAACAATAAGAAATAATAGCATGTATTTTATTATTCAGAAAGGAAAGCAATGTTTACTTGCCTCTTCGAGGGGGAAACCTCCAATAGAGCTGGGCTCAATTACAAAATAAGACATGACACTCCTTAAGGGGAGTCACTATCCTTTATATAGGATTCATACATGCAATACCATGGGTTAGTACCATGGTTCTTATTAATACCATCTATCTAATACCATGGCCCATTTGCAACTAACTATGGTCCCTTCTTTAAAGGCGTGTCAACCACTTACAATTATTAATATGGGCTTTATTGACTCTTTAACTTACTATAACTATGACTCGACCCGATCACATAAATAAGGGGGTTAGGGTTGGACTGTAACATTCCCTCCCCAATAAAAATAGCCTTGTCCTCAAGGCTAAAGCTGAGGAAACTACTGAAGAATAGTGGTTAGTTCCTAGGTCGTATCTTGTGGAGCTGTGTCTTTCCACTTGACGAGGACTTGCTTGATCATGTGGCTGCACAGGTTCCATTCTTGCGTGTCAAGAAACTGTTCAGGTTGGAGCCAGATTGAACCCTCTTCATCCAATTCTGGTAGACTGGTTTGAATTCTGCAATGGTTCCCAACCACTTTCTTAAGGCATGAGACATGGAAGACGGGATGGATTTTTACAGTGGGTGGAAAGGCTAGCTTGTAGGCTACTTCTCCGATGCACTGAAGTATTTGATATGGTTTGTATAATTTTGGAGATAATTTCTGACAACCCTTGTCTTTGAGTGATGTTTGCTTATATGGTTGTAGCCTCAAGAATACCTGATCCCCTTCTTGAAATTTGCACTCTAAACGATGTTGGTCTGCCTGTTGCTTCATGTGATTTTGAGCTTGATGGAGATTCTCTTTGAGGTGGGTTAGCATGGTTGCATGGTTCTGTAGGAGTTGACCCACTGCTTGTACCTTTGAGCATCCTTGGATATAAGAAGTAGATGAAGGAGGGACATAAACTGCTTCATATGGAGTCATTTTGGTGGTGGCATGATAGTTAGTATTATACCACCATTTGGCTAGAGGTAACCACTATACCCATAGATGTTGCTTTTCTGAAGTGAAACACCTGAGGTAGGTCTCCAGACATTTTTTGACTGCTTCAGTTTGACCATCAGTTTGGGGATGATAGGAAGTATTGAGTTGTAGTTGGGTACCTTGTAGCCTGAAGAGTTCCTGGCAAAAGTTACTGGTGAAGATCAGGTCATGATCAGACAAAATGGAAGTGGGCATGCCATGCAATTTGAAGATCTGGTCCATGAAATATTGAGCCACCAAAGCTGGTGTAGAAGGGTGGGGTAGGGCACAAAAATGAGCATACTTAGAAAGTTTGTCCACAACCACCATGATGACTGACTTGTTGCTTGACTTTAGAAGACTCGTAATGAAATCCATAGAAACCTCTGTCCAAATTGAGGCAGGGATGCGTAATGGCTGTAATGTGCCTGGGGATTTGACTGTTTCTCCTTTGTGGCACTGACACACATCACACTTTGCAACAAAAGTAAGAATGTCCTTTTTCATGCCTATCCAAAAGAATGAATGTCAAGTGCGAGCATAAGTCTTCTGAAAGCCTGAATGGTCTGTAGTGGGAGATGAGTGCAACTCTGCCAAAATGCGACTTTTGAGGGTGGATGTTGGTGATATCACTACTTTTTCCTTGAGGCGAAGAATCTAATCCTGCAAAGAGTAGCCTGTTGTGGAATTTGGATCCGCCTACAATTTCTTAATGAGTTGGGAGAGCAAAGAATGTGAAAACCATTCCTTGCAAGCCTCTTCAATCCACTCTGGAATGGGAAGAGAGGTTTCTAGCAGTGTTCTTTCCTCCTCAAATTAGTGTGATAAAGCATCCACTAATATATTTTCTCTCCCTTTCTTGTAAATTATCTCATAATTATATCCCAACATTTTGGCTAGCCATTTATTTTGTTGTGGTGAGGATAGGCATTGCTCCAAAAAATATTTAAGGCTTTGATTGTCTGTGTGGATTTGGAAACACCGCCCCAATAAGTATGGTTACCAGGTATCCACTGCATGTAATATGGCCATCATCTCCTTCTCATAGGTAGATTGTCCCAGATTTGTCCCACTTAGTTGTTGGATAGTGAAGGCCAAGGGTTGACCTTCCTCCATTAAGACAACCCCAATACATGTACCTGAAGCATCACATTCAATCACAAAAGATTTGGTGAAGTCGGGTAGTGCCAATACGGGAGTGGAACACATGGCATGTTTGAGAGCTATAAATGCCTATTGCACTTCGTCATTCCATAGGAATGAATTTTTCTTTAGAAGATGAGTGAGGGGTCTAGCAATGCGACCATAATTGCGGACAAATTTGCGATAGTAGCTAGTGAGACCCAAAAATCCTCTCAAGCTCTTCAAGGTCATTGGTTGAGGCCAATCTTTCATGATCTGGAATTTATCCAGGAAAAAGAATTAAAGGTATTACAGACTCATGTGCATGGATGTGCCTATGTTACTTTATGCAACAGATCGATAAGATTGCAAAATACATAGACACTAGAGCAATTAGAGAAAATATAAAAGGCAAACATGTAAACACGAAAATTTTAATAAGGAGTTCACCCAATACTCTTGGGTTACGTCTCCTGGTCTAGCCTTCAATGGTGGACTCTCTATTATATTTTCAAAGTAGAGTTTTTACAACAGTGAGCTTAGTTTGAGTCTCACTCAATAGATATAAATCAGTAGGACTAGACTTGGATCCCCCAAGTCTCTGGAGTACATAGACTCTCCTTATTGAAACTCAACCTTTGTTGGTCATAGTAGTATGAGCCCAATTTGAGACTCATATATGATAGGCCTATGCCAAGGAGTTTGCCTGAACCTCTCAAGCCTTCTTAGGAGTACACAGACTATGTGACTCTCTATGGCTCTGTCTCGATGCTACCTTTGCTCTGCAGGTCAGATCGACTTACTTTATCTGTTCTCTTCTCTTAGATTTCTTACTCGCTTTTCTCACCGCTTGCTTTGTTTTTGTTAGCTCGTGGCTTTAAAGCCAATCTATTTTCTGATTGTTCATTTCTACTTCTCAGCACTCTGGTTCTCCTACCTCTATCCATTTGAATTCCTCTATTCTACGTCATCATCACTATGTAACGCCTTACAGGGAGGTGGCCACCTGTTTCATAATGAACTGAGTGTCAGTTCTCTTGGAAATGTTTGATCTGCTGTTATTTCCATTTAAATTCCCAGAATTCATCGAACATGATTCCTCTACCAACTCATCGTTCATGCCAGACTCAAACCTTTATACAACTCAGCTTGTTTACCCCATTGAATCCAGTCATCCATTAGATTGAATGTCTGTCGTCGATTTGGAGCCTCCAGATCCTACGGTATCCATCCATATCAGGTAGGTAAGTTGCATGACGTTTACCCATCCGATGTGAGCAGTTTTCTCTCTCTTCTGCTAGATGCATGGCACCCAGTGTGTGGCATCAGGTGGGACTCGGTTGAAACCACTTACCACTCGAAGCCCTTCTGATATCCTGCCGATTTTCATGTGGGACCCGCCTCTGACAAAATCAGCGAATTACCTACATTTTTTGACTTTTCGGGTCTAGGTCGCTCAGGGCTTTTTCTTATCTGAGATATTTTCCTAGTGATATGCGATTAGCAACAATTAGTGACTTATCACTAATCGCATATCAGAAACCTCCCCCGTTTCTCAAAAAAGCTTCTCATTTTGTTGTTTCATGGTAGCGTGTGTTACCATGGGCCAATGGTCTGTGCACTTGATTGAGGGTCCTCGTTGCTTGGCGCTACTCACAAACTACAATTGTTTGAGGATATTTTTGATAAGCTTGACCTTTGTAAGTCTTTGAAACTTTGGCATGAATTTTACAGAGTTATGAAAACTTAGAGAGTTCTTTAGGATCCAATTCGGATCACGGCTTTCCCACTGAAAATATTTTGGACCACCAAAAGTTGGTTTTTAAGCATCAATCAAGTGAGGGTACAGATTCCTTGCTTGCCCAATTTCTATCCATTTCACATTACTTGATTTTGAACCTTTAAGTCCAATCGTCAGGTACTCAACATCCCCCCTGTGCATAGTTCTCACCTTCCTGTCCAGAACTGCATCTTCCTACAACTCATTGAGATATTCAGGCAATAGATCATCAATAGAAGGCAATTGAATCTGCTCTTCATGATCTTCAGTCAATGAAGGTTCAAATAGTCTCAAGCCGTCTGCATTAACAACTGAGAAGATGTGCATGTAAGCTAGTAAATCAAGGTGAAAAGCATTCTCACCAATTTTCTCAAGTATCTTGAAAGGTCCATACCTTATTGGCTTCAGCTTCTTACCTTCACCTTGCATTCTATCTTTGCTGATATACAACCAGACTTGATCACCAACTTGGAAACTATGCCCAGTCCGATGGTTATCATGCCTTGCCTTGTACTTGGCTTGGCTCTTTTCAAGCTGTTCTTGTATTGCTTGGTGAATCTCCTAGATCTTTTCAATGAATTTGGTTGCCTTGTCCACATCTCTGTGTCCATCAATCGCTATGTCTTTACCAAAGACAAATTCTAAGGGAGACCTTGGTGTGAAACCAAAACAGGTCTCAAAAGGAGATCTTCGTGTAGAAGAATGTTTAGCTCGGTTGTAAGCATGCTTCACATAACATAAATGTTCATCCCAGAGCTTGGGATGCTTGCTGCAATAGCCTCTGAGCAACTGGATCACTGTCTTGTTGACCACTTTTGTTTGGCCATCTGTTTGCAGATGAAAAGCTGTGCTCTTCTTCAGTCTGGTTTCCATCAATTCCCACAAACTTGACCAAAATTTCTTGACAAATTGGGTATCTCAATAAGATATAATGGAAGTGGGTAATCCAAAATGAACCCATACATGCTGAAAGAACAACTTTGTAGTTTGTTCAGCTATAATCTACTTGTTACAGGGTATTAAATACACATTTTGCTAAACCTATCCACAACAACATATAAATAGTCATGACCTTTTCTCAATTTAGGCAGTCCCCCAACGAAGTCCATAGAAACACTTTCCCAAGGATGAGAAGGAACTGGTAGTGGGGTGTACAAGCCTAGTTTTTTATTACTGGGTTTGCTTTTAGCACACATGGTACACCCTCTTACATATCTAGAAATTGTCTCATTCATTTTTGGCCAATAACAAAATCTTTGTAGCTGTGCAACTATTTTACTTATACCAAAGTGACCTGATATTAGAGAAGTGTGTGCTTCTCGAATTATCTTTACTCATTCTGTTTGAGGAATGTATAACTTTCCCAAATGATATAAGAGTTGGTCCTTAACATGATAATCCAATTCTTCTACTTGTTTTCCATGACTTAAAGTTGCATATACATCTTTAAAATCTATATCTTGAGCATACTATTCAATGTAGCTTTCATGCAATAATGAGTTATGCTTAAGTATAGTGGATGTATTTATGATTGGTCTGGACAACATATCTGCAACTTTGTTGTGTATGCCCTTTTTATATCTGATGACAAGATGAAACTGTTGTAGAAAACCCATCCACCTATAGTGTCTTGATTGCTAAACTTAGTTTTGTGAGTGCAAATATTGAAGTGGTTTGATGATCGTATGTATAACTGTCTCTTTTCCCATTAAATAATGTTTCCACTTTTTCACACTCTGTACTAATGCATACAATTCTTTATCATATGTGGGATAATTAACTACTGCAGAATTAAATTTCTCAGAATGATAACATATGGGTTTACCATGCTGCATCAACACTGCTCCCATGGCATAATCACTGACATCTGTTTCAATTTAAAATGATCTTTGAATATCGGGTAGTGCTAGTACTAGTGCTGTACTAATATTTTATTTTAAGGTGTTGAAGGCTTTCTGCTATTTGCCTCCCCACTGAAACACCTTGTTGAATCCTGTTAAAGCATGTGAGGGAGCTGCAATCAAGGAAAAGTTAGAAATAAACTTTCTCCAATATTGTGCTACTCCTAAGAAGCTTCTAACTTCTATAGCAGATTTGGGTTTAGGCCAGTTTACAATGACTGCAACCTTAGAGGGATCTATCTTCAATTCACCACCCCCTACAATATGACCCAAATAATTCAAATATGTTTTGCCAAATTCACATTTTGAAAGCTTAACATAAAGATTCTCTTTTTTCAAAAAATCTAGAGCCTGCTTGACATTCTTTAAATGTTCTTCCCATGTTTTACTAAATGTAAGAATGTCATCCAAATATACAATGAAAAAATCATCAATCGGTCTGAGTACATCATTCATTATTCTCATGAAAGTAGCAGGAGCATTAGTTAAGCCAAAAGGCATAACCAACCACTCATACAATCCCTGCTTTGTTTTGAAATCAAGCTTCCATGCATCTTGCTTTGCAACTCTGACTTGATGATAGCCACTATGCAAGTCCAACTTGGAAAAATAAACAGCTTCTTTCAAATGATCTAATAGATCATCTATGCGAGGAAGGGGATAATGATTTTTGATCATTATTTTATTCAGTGCTCGGTAATCAATGTACATTCTCCATAAGCCATCTTTCTTTCTCACCAAGAAAATTGGAGACCCACAAGGTGATGTGCTAGGTCTTATGAACCCTTTCTTGAGTAGCTCCTGTACCTGCTTCTTGATTTTTGAATTCTCTAAAGTAGACAACCTTTACATTTCGATGTTAGGCAATGGAGCATCTTGCTACAAATTAATATCATGTACTATTTCCTTTTTGGGTGGCAGACCTTTAGGTTCTTGAAATAGTATATCATATTTTGAAACAATTTTTTTTAAATCAACTTATTTTTTAGCATTACAACCCTCAAATACATTGGTTTTATCAGGTTTATTTTCCTTTACAACCATCAGTAAAAATTGTTTGCATGAATTTACAATTCTTTTCATCTGCCCTGAGTTTATGAGAGTATAATTATTCTTGAGTTTATGAGCTCTTACAATATATTTGATTCCATCTTTAACGAGTTGATACTTGTTTTCAACTTTATACAAAATAGATTTTCTATTATACAAGTAAGGACTTCCTAAAACAATTACACATATATCCAAGGGAACAATATCTAACTCAACCTCATCTACAAATGCTGACCCAAAAGAAAACCTAAGTTTACATTGTCTAGTCACCTGTAGCCATGCTTTATCACATAACCAACCTAATGGATATGGCTTTTTGTGAGGTGTGGTTAGTAATCCAAACTTCTTTACAATTGCTTCAGAAATTAAATTTACTTGTGAGCCACTATCAAACAAAGTATCAATCTTTTGATGTTGGAAACAACTCGAATATGAAAAAGCTCATGTCTTTTCCTCTCATTTTCTTCATTGTCAGTAGATTGTGTAGAATTACTAGTAGATGCTTCAGAATTTTTACCTTTTATACCTATGGCTATAATTGTTGTTTCCTCTCTTGAATTTGACCCCAAATATTTTTGAATAGCTGCATCAGTCTTCTTCCTCTTGCCATCATACTTCTTGGAGTTCAACTCCGAATGCAAAATCTAGTAGTGTTCATCATCATGCCCATCCTTCTTACATTGCGCACATGAAGATTTGGTCTTTTGTACTGTATTTGTCTTCCTCTCTTTCCTCTCTTTACTTTTCTCCTTATTCTTGCTTGCATTGGGTTTTGATGATCCCCCAACTTCTGGGTTCACATTCTTGCCTCTAGCCTCTAGATGTGTAGCTTGAACAGATACCTCATCTATGCTAGTGGGATTAAACATGAGAATAATGTGCCTTAAGTATTTGTGTAGACCACCTATATACTTCAACAGAGTTTTAGGTGATTCTAAAGAAATTCCTAGAATCAAAGCTCTTTTCCTAAATTCTTGAGTGTACACTTTGCCCTTTTAATTGTCGAAGAGTTTGCCAACTCGTTATGGCTTGCTGCATATAAGCTAGTGGATAGAACTGTTTTTTGATTGTAGAAAAAAACTCACTAGAAAGAATTTTACCATGCTTCTTCATGTCAGCTTGTGTCCTGCTTTCCCACCATACCAAGGCAATGCCTCCAAGGCGTAGGTTGGCCAGTTGAATCTTACTACTGTCTGAATCAATGCTCTGCACTCTGCAATAAACATCAATCTGTGTAATCCAATTATCCAGCTTCTCTACATTCAACTCTCCATCATATATTGGTAAATCAAATTTAACATCTAATTTAATCAAAGATGCCTTCTTTTTGTTTTCAGGGCTACTAGGAGGTGTGGGAAGTTTTTCTTCTTTCCTTTGCCTTTAGAGTGGTCATGGAGGAGAAATTCTACTGCTTCTTTATCTCGTTTGGAGTTTGATGCATCTTCCTCTCTACCTTTCTTACATTCTCTATACATTTCCTCTACCATGGCTCTCATGGTCATGAAAATATCCATGAACTGAGGGTCTGATTCCAAGGGACTTTCTTCTAACATTTTCCTCTTAGGATAGACTCTTCCAATTTTAGGGTTAGTTTCAACCAACTTTCCTTCTCCAATTTTAAGCTTTGATCTAGTTGGCATTCAACAACAAAATCTAACAGAAGCTTGTCTAACCTTAGTAACCTATAGTTATGATACCACTTGATCTGGAATTTATCCAGGACAAAGAATTAAAGGTATTACAGACTCATGTGCATGGACGTACCTATGTTACTTTATGCAATGGATTGATAATATTACGAAATACATAGTCACTGAAGCAATTAGAGAAAACATAATAGGAAAACATGTAAACGCAATAAGTTTAATAAGGAGTTAACCCAATACTCCTGGGCTACATCTCCTGGTCTAGCCTTTAGTGGTGGCCTTTCTATTATGTTTTCAAAGAAGAGTTTTTACAACAGTGAGCTCAGTTTGAGTCTCACTCAATAGATATAAATCAGTAGGACTGGACTTGGATCCCCCAAGTCTCTGGAGTACACAAACTCTCACTAAAACTTGACCTCTGTTGGTCACAGTAGTATGAGCCCAATCTGAGACTCATACATGATAGGCCTATACCGAGCAGTTTTCTTGAACCTCTCAAGCCTTCTCGGGAGTACACAAACTCTCTGACTCTCTCTGGCTCTGTCTCGATGTTGTAGAAATTTTGAATAATTTAACACATATTCAACAGAGATTATCCTGATCATGTACTATTGTGGAAAACATACACAATACATAAGCTCCTCTACGTTGATCAATCATTGGCATCATAAAATAACTAAGAGCATTCACACATTAACAATAGTATGGTATCCCGGGGAAAGCATCTCGCTAAAAACCCAACTATCTGTATATTAATGATTGAGTCATGTAACATTACACAACATAATACTTCTCACAAGTATCTCCACCTCTGTTACACACAATACAACTCAGATCTGAATCAATCACTGGCTCAAATCTCCTTCGCTGCTTACCTGCCTCCGCTGCTCAATACTTGCTCAAGAACTGATGATAATTCCAAGGCAACCACGTATTTACTTGGCAAAATCAGGTGAGCACAAGCTACAATGTGGGCAAATACGTGGGAAAAATCATTGGCATACTCAATCCCTTGATTGTGCAAGATCTAATGCACAACTATAGTCACAACTGATAGCAATCTGATTCTCTAACACCTGTCCCTGCTGAACTGAACATGCACTGACATGCAACTGAGTTAACTGATGTATTCATTAGTTGTATTATGAGTTAATAACTTGTGAATTAATTAATAACTAATTCACCCACCTCATCTCTAGTCTATTTTCCAGTTAGACTAAATACAACCAGTTTAACAAAGCTAAACTGAACACAACTCCATCAACTGCACCTCGAGTCCACTAAACTCAACTCACTTGAGTTCTAACTGAAGTCCTGCATGCAAATATTAGTCATCCCATAGGTAACCACGTATTTCCTTCTGGGATCTGCATGTACCACATCCGTAGCTCATCCTGAAGTGCTCCAAGAGAATAAGACAAAGTTTATAGTCTAAATATTATTATGAGCTAATAATATTTGACTGTTCTATATTTAGACTGAGCAGTCACTCCGCTGTGGTCTAAAAATAGAAGTCCACTATTTTTTCCAATTTGATCAATCATCCATAAACAACAACCTGCAATCCATAGACATGATCCATATGTCTAAAAATAGACATAGTCTAAAAATAGACTTGCGCCAAAAAATAGCCTGCGGGCCCACTTAGTGAAGGCGACTCTTTTCACTAAGCTCCATCATCTTGTTGCAATCTCAACAAGCATTTCTTTTTGCACACTTTTCAGCTCAACTTACTTTCTCTATTCTCTGCTCTTAGCTTTCTTACTCGCTTTTCTCACTACTTGCTTTGTTTTTGTCAGTTCATGGCTTTAAAGCCAATCATCTTTCTTCCTATTCGTTCCCGCTTCTCGATGCCCTGATTCTACTACCTCTGTCCATTTGAATTCCTCTGTTTTACATCATCATCACTATGTGCCTTACAAGGAGGTGGCCACCTGTTTCATAATGAACTGTGTGTCAGTTCTCTTGGAAATGTTTGAATTGCCTTTATTTCCATTTAACTTCCCAGAATGCCAGCAAACATGATTCCTCTGCCAACTCATCATTCATGCCAGACCTCAAACCTTTATACAACTCAGCCTGTTTACCCCGTTGAATCCAGTCATCCATTAGATTGCATGTCCCTCGTCGATCTAAAGCCTCCAGATCCTACGGTCTCCATCCATATCAGGCGGGTAAGTTGCATGACGCTTACCCATCCGATGTGAGTGGTTTTATCTCTTTTCCACCAAATGTGTGGCACCCAGTGTGTGGAATTGGGTGGGACTTGTTTGAAACCACTTACCACTCGAAGCCCTTCTGATATCCTTTCAGTTTTCGTGTGGGAGCCGCCTCTGATGGAATCGGCGAATTCCATACGGTTTTTGACATTTCGAGTCTGGGTCGCTCAGGGCTTTTTCTTCTCTGAGGGGTTTGCCTAAAAATATGTGATTAGCAACTTGTCGCTAATCACATATCAGAAACCTCCCCCGTTTCTCAAAAAGGCTTCCTGGTTTTATGTTTCATGGCAGTGCACTTTACCATGGGTCAACGGTCGGCATGCTTGACAGAGGGTCCTCGTTGCTTGACGCTGCTCAAAAATTACAATTGTTCGAGGATATTTCTAATAAGCTCGACCTTTGTAAGTCATTGGAACTTTAGCATGAAATTTACAAAGTTATGAAAACTTAGAGAGTCCTTCAGGATCCAATTCGGATCGCCGCATTTCTTGGATCTTTTTGGGATCCACCCTGACACCTTCACACCCCACAATGTGGCCCAAATACTCAACTTCTTCCATGCCAAAATAGCACTTGGACAATTTGACAAATAATTTATGCTTCCAGAGTAGTTGCAATAGCTGATCTACATGTCGAAGATGTTTTTCCTAGGTGAGGTTGTAGATGAGGATGTCATCAAAGAAAACAAGGACAAATTTTCTAAGATATGGTTTGAGCAAGTGATTCATGAGGCTCTGAAAAGTGGATGGGGCATTACAGAGACCAAATGGCATGACGAGGAATTCATAATGGCCTTCATGAGTTCGGAAAGAAGTCTTTGGAATGTTTACTTCTTTCATTCGAATTTCATGATAGCCTGAGCAAAGGTCGAGGTTAGTAAAGAATTGAGCCCCATTTAGTTCATCCAACAAATCATCAACAACCTAGATGGGAAATTTATCTTTGACTATCAACTTGTTGAGGGCCCTGACTTCTAGACACATACACCATTCCCTGTTGGGTTGTGTTATATTCTTTCCATGACTAGCCCATGTAGTTAACTGGGGGTTAGAGGAGGGGGGGTCACATGGGGTTTGAGGTGTACTTATGGTTTTGTGTATGATTTTCGCACATGGTTTTGGACGCAATGGTTTTTCAGTCCATGGTTTTGGATGTGATGGTTTTCAGTCCATGGTATTGGATGCTTCGGCATGTAAAATATGTATAGTAACATTGAAAGGAAAATAATGAAAAATCAAGATGATAGTCTCAGTTTTGGGATCCAGCGGAAAATATCTGTGTATATGTGTTTTATGTGTTATGCTCTTACATTGTTTATTTTTTGTGTTTCAGAATTCGTATGTAGGTAATTTCTGTACAGGGTTAAAACTTACATTTGGTATCAGAGTTGTTTTGGCTTCAAGGGGACACCTTTGTTGCTGAGGGGTTTTTCTCAGGCTTGTGGTAGACCTTGTTCAGTGGGAGATGTGCAAGATTTATTCTGTTGCTGAAAGAAGATGGTGAGCAGTGGAAAGATAGAGATTGACAAATTTAATGGTTATAGTTTTGAGTTGTGGAAACTCAATATAGAGGATCTGTTGGTGGATAAAGATCAGTGGATCGTGGTAGATTCGGGTACTAAACCAACAGGAGTGTCCGATGAAGAATGGAAGAAGTTGGATCAGAAGGCAAAGAACACAATACGATTATGTGTCTCAGATTCAATATTGTTGAATGTATCAGGGGAAGCTACAGAGAAGGCTTTGTGAGACAAGTTAGGGACTTTGTACCAATCTAAGTCTCTAGTGAATAAACTGTTCCTATGGAAAAAGTTATATAACCTGAGGATGAAAGATGGAGACTTGGTGACAGAACATTTGAATGCATTTGATACTGTGGTAAGTCAGTTATTATCTATTGATATTAAAATTTCAGATGAAGATAAATGCATCAATTTGTTGTGTTCTCTACCAAATTCGTGGGATAGTCTGGTTATTGCAATAAGTAGTAATGCAACTGCCTTGAAGTTTGATGAAATAGTCTCATCCTTGCTGATGGAGGAGATGAGACAGAAACATATGGAGAGCTAGAATGGTGATGCCTTGTCTGTATGAGGGTGATCTCAGAACATAAACAAAAATAAGTCATCGAGTGGGAGATCTAAATCTCCAGGAAAACTTGTAAAGGTGGTATGTTGGAAATGCAGAAAGGAAGGGCACTACAAAATGGATTGTAAATCTAAAGCTCCTGATAAAGGAAAGGGATATGATGATGCTCCTTTTTCAGTGGCAAAAACCACCTCAAATGAATGTGGGGATGTGTACTTGGCTTCTTCAAGTACACATGTCGATCATGAGGCATGGTTGATTGACTCAGGTGCATCCTTTCACTTCACTCCCCATAGAAAGTGGTTCTGCGAGTATGAGAAATATGATGGCGGTGATGTCTTCTTGGGGGATGATAGGAATACTAGAATCATTGGTCGTGGAAAAGTAAAGTTGAAGCTACAAGGTGGAAGGGTTAGAACACTTCTGGGTGTTCTGCATATTCCTGCATTAGCCAGAAACCTGATTTCTATAAGCAAGTTGGATGATGCAGGTGTAAAAAAAATGTTTAAGAAGGATACCTGCAAGATGGTTTGAGGGGCACTGGTATTGATGTGGGGAGTTTGGATTGGAACTCTGTACAAGCTGCAAGGTAGCACTGTTATTGATGGGTGCAACAGTTTTGTGGTTCTTGAAAGTGGAGTAGAAAATATAATGGTCTCTGGAGAGAAGACCATGTTGTGGCATCAAAGGCTTGGACACATTGGAGAGAAGGGCCTTTGAATACTTCATGCTAAAGGTATGGTAGAAGGTATGAGTAATAGCTCTTTGGATTTTGATTTCTGTGAAAATTGTGTATATGGGAAGCAAAATTGGGTGAGTTTCACCTCTGGTAGTAAGAGGGTGAAACAAATACTAGACCTTGTGCACAGTGATGTGTTTGGACCTGTGAAGGTTCCATCACTAGGTATGTCTGTGTACTATGTATCATTTATAGACGATTTCTCAAGGAATACATGGATATATTTCCTTAAGAAGAAATTTGAAGTCTTTGACAAGTTTAAAGAATTTAAGGCTTTCATGGAAAATCAGACAGAGAAGAAGATAAAGGTGCTGAGGACAGATAATGGTGGAGAGTTTTACAGCAAGGAATTTGAATAATTTTGTAAGAGGTGTGGTATAGCACGACATAAGACTACTCCATATACACCTCAGCAAAATGGAGTTGCAGAAAGAATGAATAAGACATTGATGGAAAGGGCAAGAAGCATGCTCAGTGGTGTTGGGTTATAACAGGAATTCTGGGCAGAGGTAGTGGATACTGTATGTTACCTAGTCAACAGGTCATCTTCATCAGAGTTGGAGGATAAGACTCCACAAGAGGTATGGACTGGTAAGAAACCCTCTCTTTCACATCTGAGGGTATTTGGATGTGGCGCATATGTACATGTTCCAAAGGAGAAATGAACCAAGTTGGATAGTAAATATGAAAAGTGCATCTTTATTGGGTATAAGGATGGTTTAAAGTGTTATAAGCTTTGGAACCAAGTAACAAGGAAGGTTGTGTACAACCAAGATGTGGTGTTCATAGAGGTAAAAGATGTTATTAAACATGAAGTCCAACCAAATGAGCTTGAGAAGATAGAGTTTGAGCTAAAGGAGGAAGAATCAAACTCTACAGTAGAGGAGGAATCAAAAGATAAAGAGCCGCAAACTCCGGGTGTGAGAAGATCAGTTCGAGAAAGAAGGCAACCAAAAAGGTATAGTCCATCTGATTTTTGTTCAAATTTTGCTTTATCTATTACTAACGATGATCCTAGAACTGTGAAGGGAGTAGTAGATTTAGAGGATGGAAAACTCTGGAAAGAGGCCATGGTTGATGAAATGGAATCTTTGCAAAAAAATGAGGCTTGGGATCTGGTGGAGTTTTCAATTGGAAGGAAACCCACTGGAAAAAAATGGGTGTTCAAAAAGAAGACAAATGCAAAAGGAAAAGTGGAGAAATACAAAGCTCGGTTGGTAGCAAAAGGTTATTCCCAGGTGCCGGGAATTGATTTTGGTGACATTTTTTCTCCTGTTGCCAAGGTAGCTTCTATTATATTACTTTTATCTATTACTGCTACTTTTGATTTTGAGGTAGAACAGATGGATGTGAAGACAACATTTCTTCATGGGGATCTAGAAGAGGAAATCTACATGAAGCAACCTAAAGGCTTTGTGGTGAATGGTAAGAAAGAAGTGGTATGTAAGTTAAAGAAGTCATTGTATGAGTTAAAACAGTCACCACTGATGTGGTATCAGAAATTTGATACATTTCTATAGGGACTTGGCTTCACCAGAAGCAAAGCAGATCACTGTGTGTATTTTAAATTAATTGGTGACTGTGTTATTTATTTGGTCTTGTATGTGGATGATATGTTGCTGGTTGGAAATGAGAAAGAAATTATCTAGGATTTGAAGACCCAATTTTCCTCCAAATTTGACATGAAAGATCTTGGTGCTTCAAACTACATTTTGGGCATGGAAATTAAAAGAGATCAGGCAAAGAGGAAGCTCTAGTTAAATTAGAGGAAGTATGTCGAGACAATACTGCAGAGGCTTAAAATGGAGGATAGTAAACCAGTGAAGGTTCCTATTCCTGTAGGTGTGAGGTTGTCCGTTGAACAATGTCCCAAGACACAAGAAGAGGAAAAGGGCATGTCCCATGTTCCATATGCAAGTGCAGTTGGTAGCCTGATGTATGCAATGGTCTATACTAGACTAGACATTGCACATGCAGTGGGAGTATTGAGGTGGTTTATGTCAAAACCAAGGAAGGAGCACTAGACAACAGTCAAGCAAGTTTTCAGGTATTTGCGTGGCACTAGTGATTATGGTTTGTGCTACAAAGGAAGACCAGAATTGGACAAAGTGTTGGATATTCATGGCTTTGTTGATGCTGACTGGGCTGGAGATATGGATCAGAGAAGATCTACAAGTGGGTATGTGTTTAACCTATTTGGAAGTGCAGTTAGTTGGATGAGTAAGAAACAATCTATAGTGGCACTATCAACTATAGAGGCAGAATACATGGCAACCACTCATGCAAGCAAGGAAGCAGTTTGGTTGCAGAGATTGTGTTCAAGTATGGGGTTAGTACAAGAAGTTATAAGGATATACTGTGAAAACCAAAGTGTAATTTTCTTGGAAAAGAACCTTGTATATCATTCAAAGACAAAGCACATTGATGTTTAGTATCACTTTGTGAGGGATATGATAAAAGACAAAAAGGTGTTGCTGGTAAAGTTGGACACCTTGAATAATACTGCAGATGCATTGAAAAAATCTGTGAGCTCTGAGAAGTTCTCTTGGTGTAGAGAGACAATGGGCATTTCAGGGCTGGAAAAATGACTAAGCTCTCTTATGGCCCCCTGTGGAAAGAAAACAACAAGTGGGAGAATGTTGGGTTGTGTTATATTCTTTCCACGAATAGCCCACGTAGTTAACTGGGGGTTAGAGAGGGGGGGGTTCACATGGGGTTTGAGGTGTACCTATAACCCCACTTTATGGGGTCCAGGGCAATGCCCTGGAAAATTTTGGTTTTGGACCCTATGTTAGGTTGGGCAGACCCACCTATGGTTTTGTGCATGATTTTCACACATGGTTTTGGATGCGATGGTTTTTCAATCCATGGTTTTGGACGCGATGGTTTTCAGTCCATGGTATTGGATGCTTTAGCATGTATAAATATGTATTGTAACATTGAAAGGAACATAATGAAAATCAAGCTGGTAGTCCCGGTTTTGGGATCTTGGGGAAAGTCTCTATGCATATGTGTTTTATGTGTTATACTCTCACATTGTTTATTTTCTGTTTTTTAGAATTCATATGCAGGTAATTTATGTACAGGGTTAAAACCTACACTCCCCATATTTCTTGAGCACCATGACTGTTGAGATTGCAACAAGATGATGGAGCTTAGTGAAAAGAGTCACCTTCACTAAGTGGGCCCGCAGGCTATTTTTGGCACAAGTCTATTTTTAGACTATGTCTATTTTTAGACATATGGATCATGTCTATGGATTGCAGGTTTTTGTTTATGGATGATTGGTCAAGTTGGGAAAAAATAGATGGACTTCTATTTTTAGATCACAGCGGAGTGACTGCTCAGCCTAAATATAGAACAGTCAAATATTATTAGCTAATAATAATATTTAGACTATAAACTTTGTCTTATTCTCTTGGAGCACTTCAGGATG
>APFE030121874.1:20814-42481 GCA_000404065.3 Pinus taeda | reverse complement strand
TTCAATAATGGAGCACATTGAGGAGTTCCAAAAATTGAACATAAGGGTAAAAGATATTCCAGAGGAGCATAGGAAACAAAATATATCTTACAGGGAACAGGAAGGTAGTAGTTTGACGAGATGTAAAGTTCATGGAGGATAGGGCTTTCAAAAAATCTCGTGAGATGCCTTCCGAGGAGCAGTCAAAAGAGGAGTCATTGGTTAAACCTCTACAACCAACGGAAGTAAAGAATTCTTCCTCGCATCAGGAAGATTCACAGGATGAGGAGGAGGCACTAACAAAAGCACCTGCTGGCAGAGGAAGAACTCGCAGGGAACTTTGTCAGATTTTGCGAGATGCATAGGACTTCATCGGTGCGCCAAGAAACAATAAGAGGGAGTGAAAACAGCCAAAAAGATATCAGGCATTAGTAGCTCAGGATGGGGAGCCTGCCAGTTTCCAGGAGGCAACTCAACATCAGGTTTGTGTAGATGCAATGGTAGAGGTGTACAACTCTGTTATGGTGAACGATGTATGGGAGGTAGTGCCAAGGCCTCAAGACAGATCAGTGGTAGGTTCGAGATGGATCTACAAGATCAAATATGCTGCAAACGGCGGTGTTGAGAAATATAAGGCCAGGTTTGTAGCTAAGGGGTATGCTCAGAAGGAAGGAATTGACTATGAAGAGACCTTCCCCCCGCTAGCCAGGTATACATCTATTAGAACCGTGATATCTCTTGTAGCTCAGATGGGGTGGGAGATTCATCAGATGGATGTCAAAACAACTTTTTTGAACGGGTAATAGAAAAAGAGGTATACATTGAACAACCAGAGCGCTTTGAGACACATGAGAATAAGCCTCATGTATGCAGATTAAAGAAAGCCTTGTATGGGCTATGTTAGAAAATTATATATTATAGAGCAATGGAACACATAAAATGTTGTGTGTGGAGCATGATTGTTCAGAGGTCTTTGTTTCAGCCGGATGTATACCCTAGGAAGTTTGTATACGCCTCCACACGGGGGGGTGCAGGCGGGACTTGTCCCCCCAGCGGGGGTCCGGGGGGGCCGATCCCCCCCGGCTAGGGGGTCCGGGGGCCAGTGGTCCCCCGGCGGGGGCTTGGTGGTAGCGCCCCCGAAGCTAAAAACAGATGTAAATTTGCCTTGTAAAAGTATAGTAATTTCTAGTCAATCTGGGCCGTTCATTAGGCGGATGATCTGACGGTAGAACTTATGTTTAGTTTAGGGTTTTTTTTTCCCTAGAAGGCAACCCCTCTCTTTGTATGAGGGAATTGTATTTGAGGCTGTGTGATATATGTGTATTCTGTGCGAGCGAGAAACAGAGAGGTGAGACTGTGAGAGAAGACAGAGGATATTATAGCGGATTTGCTGTAGGTTGTGTCTCTTCATTTTGCTGGATAAAAGAAAGGAAGGACTGGCTATTCGGGGTGAACGTAGCCCAAACTGGTTGAACCACGTATATCTGTGTCTCTCTTGTTTTGTGCGTTTTTTGTGTTTATATTTCTGCAATATTTTATGTGTTCCATTGCTCCGTAATATATAATTTTCTAACATAAAATATATTAGAGAAATATAAACACAAAAAACACATAAAACAAGAGAGACAGATATACGTGGTTCAGCCAATTTGGGCTACGTCCACGGGAAACAACCAACCCTTCCTTTTATATTATCCAACAAACAGAATAGATACAACCTACAGCAGATCCGTTGTAATTCCCTCTTCGCTTTCACATAGTCTCCTCTCTCTTTCTCACTCAAAATACAGATCTACATAGACGCAATACAATTCCCTCATATATAGCGAGGGGTTGCCTTCTAGGGAAAAAAACCCTAAATTAAACATAACTTCTACCATCAAATATCTGCCTAATGAACAGCCTAGATTGACTACAAAATTACAACATTTTACAAGGAAATTTTACATCTATTTTTAACTTCGGGGGTGCTGCCCCCGATCCCCCACCAAGGGGGCTCCCAAAGATCGCAGCCACCTCCCCTGAACCCCCCTTATAGCGTACAATTTACAGGCGGTGAACTGGGGTCCAATGCGTGATACCTCTGAATAAAGGAGATAATCAAACTCCACACCCAACAATCTCCCACTTGGAGACTGATTATAGCAACTCCACAGCCACATTTGCTGGACAATAACTCCACTTTGAACTTAGTTGTTTCTCATCTTCTTCATCATACTTCAAGACCAATTGAAACTAAGTAGGATCTCAGTTTCTCCTTGGTTACAACTTTTGTTATCATATCTGCAGGATTTTGGCTAGTCTGTATCTTTTCCAGCTTCAACTGTCTATCTTCCATACTGACAGTATGAAATGGTACTTGAGTTGTATATGCTTAGTCTTTGAATGAAATGCAGAGTTCTTTGCAAGAAGTATGGCACTCTGGCTATCACTGTATAACCTGCCCAACTCCTGCTTCTTACCCAATTCATCCAGAAACCTTGTAACCAAATCATTTTTTTACTAGCTTTTGTAGCATCAACATACTCTGCTTCCGTTGTTGAGAGTGCAACAACACTTTGCAGTTTTGAGACCCAACTGACAACTTCTCCACCTACAGTAAACACAAACCCTGTGGTGCTCCTCCTGTTATCTCTATCACCCGCCATATCTGCATCAACATATCCCTGTAGTGCAATTTTTGAACCACCAAAGCATAATGCTTAATTTGTGGTACCTCTCAAATACCTAAGAATCCACTTCACTACCATCCAATATTATTTTCCTAGATTGTTCATGTACCTGCTTACAACTCCCAGTGCATGTGCAATATCAAGCATTGTGCAGACCATTGCATACATTAAGCTTCCAACAACTAATGCATATGGAACTTTAGACATATTAGCCATTTCTTCTCGAGTCATGGGACACACCTTAGTTTGAAATGGCTAGCCAAAGGTATACTACCTAGTTTTGCATTCTGCATATTAAATCTTTTCAACGCCTTTTCTATGTACTCACTCTAATACAATGTTAATTTTTTATTCTTCCTGTCTCTAGTTATTCTAATACCAAGGATTTGTTTTGCAGCACCCAAATCCTTCATTGCAAATGAGTTCGTCAATTTTCTTTTGAGAACATTTATTTCCTGCATGTTAGAACCTGCAAAAAGCATGTCATCTACATACAATAACAATTTAATATAGTCGCCATCATTTTGCCTTTTGAGATAAACACAATGATCAGAGTGACATCTAGTATAACCTTGTTCAGACATAAACCTATCAAATTTTAGATAACAATGCCTTGGAGCTTGTTTTAAGTCATACAAGCTCCTCTTCAACCTGCACACTAGTTTCCCCTTCCCTTTTACCTCATATCCTTGTGGTTGTTGCATATATATCTCTTCCTTCAAATCCCCATGGAAAAAGGTTGTCTTTACATCTAACTGCTCAAGATGCAAATCTTCAGCTGCTACTAGACTTAAAATAGTTATGATAAGTCATTTTAAGACCAGGAGAAAATTTCTCATCAAAATATATACCCTTTTTTTGTGCAAACCCTTTCACCACAAGTCTAGCTTTATACCTTTTTCTACCTCCATCTTCTTCCTTCAACATGTAAACACATTTATTATGCAATGTTGTTTTACTTGCAGGCAACCTAATTAAGTCCCAAGTCTGGTTATGTGCTGAGTCCATCTCTTGTTTCATGGTTCGCTCCCACTTCTTCCTGGTTTCTACCTGCACTGCTTCTTCATAACATTCCGGTTCACCAGAATCAGTCAAGAATACATAATATAATGAAGGAGAGTATCGATTAGGGGGTTTACTTATCCTGGTAGATCTTCTAACACCATTGTTAGGTGTTTGAGGTGCTTGTTGTTGTTCTGGTAAATGTTGTTGTTCTGGTTGTTGATCATTATGATTTTCAGGCACCATCACTTTTTTTGTGATCTCATCAAGCACTATATATTCTTTGTTTTCTTTTTCTTGTTTCTTTTCCTGTAGCTGATCCTTATACAAAACATTTTCATTGAATATGACATCTTTGCTTCTAATGATTTTGTGTTTTTCATAATCATAAAAGCGATAACCAAAATCATTAACACCATATCCAATAAAGGTACATTTCTTTGATTTTGCCTCAAGCTTTATTCTATTTTCTTTATTAATGTGGACAAAGGCTTCACAACCAAAAGTCTTTAAAAATGAGTAGTTTACTTTTTTACTTGTCCATGCTTCCTCTGGAATACCACCATCCAAGGAACTTAAAGGCCCTCTATTTATTAGATAAACAACAGTGTCTACAGCATCTGCCCAAAATTGTAAGGGCAATCCTGCATGCAATCTCATGCACCTCGCACGCTCCATGATTGTCATGTTCATCCTTTCTGAGACACCATTTTCTTGTGGTGTTCCTGGAACTGTCTTCTCTCTGTGAATTCCATTCTCTAAACAGTACCTATCAAACTCTTTGTTGCAATATTCACCTCCATTGTATGATTTGAGACACTTCAACCTTTTTCCTGTCTCATTTTCAACCAAAGCTTTCCATTTCTCAAAAGTATCAAAAACATCAGATTTATTTCGAATACAATAAATCCAGGTTTTTCTAGTTGCATCATCAATAAAAGTAACATAATAACGAGAGCCACCGAGAGATGATACCTAAGCAGGTCCCCATATATCTGTATGCACAAGCTCTAATTTTTTCTCTTTTCTTTTCTTTCCAAACTCTGAGGAATCTAACTCTCTTTTGTTTTCCATAAACACAATTCTTACAGAATTTTAAATCAACATGCTTCAAACCTGGCAACAAATTTCTTGAGTGAAGAATATGCATCCCCTTCTCACTCATGTGCCCAAGCCTATGATGCCACAACGTCGTATCTTCTCCTGTAGAGGTTAAATCATTAACAGAATTAGAAATACCATTGCATAAATACAATGCACCAACCTTTTCTCCTTTTGCTATTACCAGGGATCCTTTAGTGACCTTCCATGTTTTATCTGTAAAAATAGTCACACAACCTTCACCTCCCAACTGCCCTGTTGAAATTAGATTTTTCTTCAGATCTGGAACATGCCTTACCTCCTTCAGTAGCTATTGATTTCAATTCCGTTGTTTTATGAAAATTGTACCAATTCCAATGATTTTACAGGGTTTATCATCACCCAATCAAACCTGTCCAAAATCTCCCTGAACATAATCATGAAAATGTTTCCTATCAGATGTGGCATGGAATGAACCCCTGAATCTACCACCCAAGCATCAAAAATATTTTCTAATGAAAGAATCAAAGCATCTTGCAACACATCACCTATCACATTCGCTTCATGATTGTTTTTCTGTTGCACGTCTCATTCTTTTCCCTTCCAAGACTTGCAGTCTTTCTTCAGGTGTCCTTTCTTCCCGCATTTCTAGCACATTATCCCCGATCTAGACTTGGATCTGCCTTTCCTTGACTTACTCAAATATCCTGGGCTCTTTCCTTTTTCTGTTTTTCTCCCCCTAGTCTATGTAATCAAAGCATTACCTGACGTCTCCCCGGAGCTTTTCTGTCGCATTTCCTCGCTAAGGATTGCACCGACAACATCATCATACTTTAAAGTACTAGATCCAGAGACAGAGTTACTAATAGCCATAACTAAACCATTCCAACTTTCTGGCAATGAGCATAGAAATAACAGAGCCCTAACTTCATCATCAAAAATTACCCCTACAGAACTTAATTGAATGGTTATTGTATTAAATTCATTTAAATAATCAGAAACAGATCCACCTTCTGACATCTTCATATTATATAAACGCTTCATAAGAAATACCTTATTTGAGGCCGAGGGTTTTTCATACAGTTTGGCCAATGCCAACATTAAACCCTTTGTTGTCCTTTCCTTTGAAATATTAAAAGCTATCGACGCCACTAGCCATAGCCATATTGTTCCAAGTGCCTTTCTGTCGAGAATATCCTATTCTGTCTCTGTCATACTCGTCGGATTCTTTGTCTTTCAACTCAATGGTAGGTACAGATCTTTCTGATATAAATAATCTTCCATCTGTATCTTCCATAACCGGTAGTTTTGACCGTTAAATTTTTCAACCCTAAACCTACCATCTTCTACCATTGCTCCCACTCGAACTAGGAATCCTTCTCTCCTACGAGTTTATCAGTCAAATAAACCTTTGGCTTTGATACCAGTTGTTAGAAAATTATATATTACAAAGCAATGGAACACATAAAATATATTGCAGAAATATAAACATAGAAAACACATAAAACAAGAGAGACACAAATATACGTGGTTCACCCAATTTAGGCTATGTCCACGGGAATGATCCAAAATGGATCTAGAATAGACTTCTAATTCTAAAGTGTTCCTCACAGAGAAAAATAAAAGTCCAAGGATGCTCTTGGAAATAGTCCCATTGCGTAGATCTTTTCATTCTAAATCTACTGCAACTTGAATGGGCTAAAATGGACTTCGGATGAAGAAGTTATCACAAAAAGAAGTTTGTCTTTGTCCTTTAAAAAGGAGGCAAATTCTTATATAAATGGGACTTAAGAGAAAATGTGTTTTTTAACATAAAAACCCTTATAACCCATCGCATCACATTATTTTATCACATCGCGATAAATAAAGGGAAAGGACTTAAAACAGGCACAAAGGCCCTTTAACGAACCCGACAGATTTATAAATCAAACAAGTAAAACTTTTGGATTCTGAAAGTAAGGTCGTAAGTGGTATTTCGGGCTAGCCTCAAGAAGTAAGCGTGATTGGACGAGCTCCGCCCGATTCCATACACTGACTAACGCATGGCACGACAGAGGAAAGAGGAAATCGCTCTTTTGGGCAGTTAAACCCCGTGTAAGTTATGCGCCCAAAATGGACTATCAACCATCGACTTAGCGGTCGCGGATCAACGGTCAGGATCTGATCAGTAGATCGGCGATCGGCATGACCAAAGGGAAGACCCCCGGGCCAATGCAATACCGATATGCAACGTGAAATATCAGCCGTCGGATCATGAAAGGAATGGACGGTCCAGATTTAATCGGCGATCAGTGATCCCCGATGCCAAGGTCAATCCGATTGCGATTGCGATAAGCGATTAAGGGCCAGACCCAGTGAGAATTATAAGCCCGATTGCATAATATTTGAAATCTGGAAATTCGGATTTTCAATATATTTCCCGTGTAAATGGGTTTTTGGCCATTTGGCCATGCGACGATGCGATTGCGATATTGCGATGGATGGTAGACCCGAAAGGGATTATAAACCCAATTTCATAGATTTTGAAATCCGGGAATTTGAGATTTTTGTGTATTCCCATGTATTGAGGTTTTTAGACCTCCCGCCTAAGTGATAGCGATAAGCGATAATTGGACAGACCCGATAGGTTTATAGGGCCGATTCCATAATATTTGAAGTCCGAGCTAAAGGCCCATGACGTGTTTTGCATGTGTTTCCTGTGTATTTCCGTTATTTGGCTGACACGGCCAGAGGAAGGCAAAACGACCGGGTTTTCCTACCCGCCTGTTCTTTTCCATTTGTAAACGGATTCTTATGAGGAAACAGTCGGGTTCTTCAATGATGGAGGACTGTAACCGATGCATGATAAAAACACAGAGAGCACAAATGTTGAAGGTAGCTAAAGGTTGTCGAGGGAGTTGGAGCACTGAAAAAGTTCGCTTGAAGGTTGCCGAGAGTCGCTCGGAGGTCAAGCAAACTACAGAGGCACACAGAGGCCGAGAGAGAGAGCTCAAAGAAGCCAGAGCCGAAGAGCCACGAGCCAAAGCTAAGAGCTAGAGCGGAAAGCCAGAGCCAGAGCCAAAGCCGAGAGCTTCAGAGCCAGGGATAAGATGGTGTTCTAAGCCCATTGTGTTCAGTTAAACCAGTGGAGTTGAGCATGGAGCTTGTAAAAGGACTTTGCCATAATCCTAGAGAGCCTAGTCGAGTTGACTAGAGCTCAAGGAGACGTAACCCAAGAGTTTTGGGTGAACTTCGTATTATATTGTTGTTATGTGTGATTGCTTGTTACTACATTGTATTTGCTGCTTTATTTGTTGTTATATGTTTTATATCAGTTCAAGCAAATAAACTTAAGGCACATAAACAATTTAAAGACAAACACAAGCATACACCTATTTTCAAGCACTTTTTAATTCCGCAATTGGTTAATCATAAGGTCTTGGGAACATTAAGCTTTGGAAGTGGGAGAGATTCTTGTAAGCTTGACAAGAAGCCTTTAGTGCCCCATTTTCAGATCAGGTAGTATTGGAGCTTAAGATTGGTTAACCCCACCTTCAAAGAAGGTTATATCAGAATGCTTGACTTACAGAGCAAAGATTGCTTGTCTGAAAGGTGTTTAAACAATTGGAGGTTGATTGTATGCTTGTTTGCAGATTGACTATTGTTTGAGTTTGCAGAGGTAAAGGGAAAGCTAATGATAGCTTAGTCCAAGAAGGACAAGAAGGAAGAAGAGCTGAAAGCATTCTTCTATCGCAAGGGACCTGAAGGCAATCCTTGAAGCACAAGAGGTTTGTTGCAAAAGGTTGCTAAATAGGCTCTTTATTAATCTTGTTTAAAGCTCTTTTGTTCATTGGCATAATGACAACTTCTACAAGTGAGTCCTCAAATTCCTCCTTCATCACAAGATTCTTTGATGAAGACATGAAGCAAGGATTTTCCACCATGATAGATATGGTGAGAAAAATGTATGAGGATGGAAGGAAGAGCAACATACTTAGAGAGCAATTGAATTCCGTGGAGGAAGAGAAGCAGTTGCTTTCTAACAAATTGCAAGAAATGGAGAGGCAACTTCATATTGCAAATATGAACCTGAAAACGATGCATGAGTTGGAGACACAACTCTTTGTTTCCAAAGAAGCCTTAGTCAAGTATCAACTTGAAGAAGAGGTAAATAGTTCCTGTTTGTCTTCAAATTCTTTTAAGATTGCTTATATTGGTTCTTTTGAAAAACATACCAGAGGCATATGTTCCAAGCTAATGTCCAAGATGGGCTATGAGGGAAGAGGCTTGGGTAAACATGCACAAGGTATTGTTGAGCCAATAATGGTTGAGGAAAGGTCTAAGTATTTGGGTCTTGGCTATGGATAGTCTTATGGAGAAAGTTCCAAAGTTGCCATGAAGGCCATTGAAACAGTTCCAAAAAGGAGTTTCATTCAGGTCCTCTACCTCAAGAGTGTGAAGATTGTATTCAGGAGGAACGCAATAGCTTGAAACATCATTTGCAGGATGCAAGTGTTCATAAGCACACACTTGAACCAGAGAGTTGTGGAAACTCTAACCGCCTTGAAGAGATTGATGGTGTTCCAAAGGGAGCCACTTCTTCATTTGTTTCACCTCCTCATGAAAGCAATAAAGGTGAAAGAGAAAGGTATAAATCTGGTTCTAATCATATTCATTTTGATTTTGCAAAGCATGATAAATTTCCACATAGATATGGGAAAAGAATTGCATGTTCCTTTTGTGGTTTGGATAACCATAATGTTTCTAGATGTTGGAAGAGAATAGCCACATGCAGGAAACTTTTGAAGGAAAAGAAGCAAAAAGTCAAAGGTCCATTGGACAAGGCAAATCATGCTATCAAGAGGATGCACATGTGTTGCACTTACTACCATAAGCAAGGGCATCTTGCTGAAAGGTGTTGGACTCTGAATCCAACAATGCTTCCACAAAAGCTGAAAAAGGTGGAAAGAGAAGATGGCAGAAATGGAAAGGAAGTTTTCATGGATGATGTGTTTCAGGATGATTCACATGTTGATGCTGATGTGTAGACAAAAGTAGTACCTTTGAAAGGGATTGGTGAGACATGGTTAGAATTCTTATCCAATTAAGATTGCATGTCTATTGATATAAGTCATCTATTTGCATTTCTTTGTTAATGGAATCCAAGTTGCAGGATTTTACCAAGAAGGTGAATGGAGAAGTTGAGTAAGAGACTCACTTTGTTGCTGCAACATTATATTTCGTTTCAGCTTCGAAAGTACAGTGTGCTTAAGCGAAAGTTGAAGGATGAAATGCATGCATGAGCATGATATGCATGAACACAGGGATGCTAATCATTTCCTTGTATTTGAACATGTATGTGTAATTAACTTGAAGGGTTGATTGCTTTGTTGTAAACATGCATGCAGTGTTGACTTGGGCGAAGTTAACCTGGTCTCCGAGATGGAGATAATGATGCAGTGTTTCATCTTTTGAAAAAGAGTCCTAATGGTCTTTTTCTACATGCTTGACTTGAAGAGTCATTTGTTTAAAGGCATGTTTTGTGGGCTTGTTATCTAGTCCATCATTTGTATGCAGATTTAAGACATGGAGGTATTGACAAGATGTGAAAATCTGTTTCTTTTGTTGAAGCAGAAGTTTAGACCATCCAGTTGTTGTCTGTATTTCTATTGTTGTTGACAGCTTTTCAAACAGGTACAAATGAAAATTTTGTGGAGCAGATGTGACTTCACATTTGTTTGAGCCACCTTGGATCAATGATCAAGGCAGAAAAGTTCAAACTACCTTATGTAACCTTCTCAGCGGGAGTTTTGCATGAAGTCAAAGAGGAAAACAGTGCTTCCCATGAGAACTAGCAAATCCAGGGAGGAAAGTGGTCAAAAGCTTTGGTTCAGAGGCACTATGCAAGCAAGTGTATAGAGGCTAAAAGAAAAGGGTGAAGTACTCTCATTTACTGTTTGGATCAGTATGTTAGTCTTTTCGAGACCAAAAGTTCTTTTAATGGGAAGGTGTGATCCAAAATGGATCTAGAATAAACTTTTAAGGCTAAAGTCTTCCTCATAAAGGAAAATGAAAGTCCAAGGATGCTCTTGGAAATAGTCCCATTGCGTAGATCTTTTCATTTTGAATCTACTGCAACTTGAATGGGCTAAAATGGACTTCGGATGAAGAAGTTATCGCAAATAGAAGTTTGTCTTTGTCCTTTGAAAAAAAGGAAAATTCTTATATAAATGGGACTTAAGCGAAAATGTGTTTTTTAACATAAAAACCCTTAGAACCCATCGCATCGCAATAAACAAAGGGAAAGGACTTAAAACAGGTGCAAAGGCCCTTTATCGGACTTGACGGATCTATAAATCAAAGTCAAGCTTTTGAATTCCAAAAGGAAGGTCGTAAGTGGTATTTCAGACGGGCCTCAAGCAGTAAGTGGTATTGGACAGGCTCCACCTGATTCCATACACTAACTGATGCGTGGCACAGCGGAGGAAAGAGGAAACCGCTCTTTCCGGCGGTTAAACTCCGTGTAAGTTATGCGCCCGAAATGGACTGACAGTCGTCGGATTAGCGGTCGCGGATCAACGACCAAAGGGAAGACCCCCGAGCCAATGCAATAGCGATATGCGACATGCGATATCAGCCGTCGAATCGGGAAAGGAATGGACAATACAGATTTAATCAAAGATCCCCGATGCCAGGGCCAATACGATTGCGATTGCGATAAGTGATTAAGGGTCGGACCCGATCGGAATTATAAGCCCGATTGCATAATATTTGAAATCCGAAAATTCGAATTTTCAATGTATTTCATGTGTAAATGGATTTTTGGCCATTTGGCCATGCAACGATGTTATTGCGATATTGCGATGGATGGTGGACCTGAAAGGGATTATAAAACCGATTTCATAGATTTTGAAATCCGGGAATTCAGGATTCTGTGTATTCCCGTGTATTGAGGTTTTTAGACCTCCCGCCTAAGCGATAGCGATAAGCTATGTTGCCAGGAAACGTGGGTGCATGGACGGGGACGGGGATGGGGACGGGGATGGCTTTTTTGGAAACTGGGTGCGTGGGTTGGTCGGGTAATATAATAATATTAAATTTAATAAATTATTTTATAAATTAAATTTATAAATTTATAATTAATAATATATATGAAATTTGAATTTGTATATTTTTTCAACTTTAAACAAGAAAACTTTAATGATAATCATTTAAACATGCACATCATTGAACATTCAACATTAACATTGAAATTTCAAAATTTATCACCAAAAAACTGTTCATTGTTTACATATTAACATGAACCATGATATCGGCGGCTAAACGCCTTCAAGCAGGCACAAAAGCCAGTAAGGCCACCAAACATTGGAGGCTGGCTAAGGCAACTGAAAGTATAGCGGAGATGATAGTAGAAATGAGAGGCATAATTTTCCAATCAGTAAGAACAAAGGCGAATGGGTTGGCAGACTTTTTGGCAAACCACGGTGCTGACAACCCGAACATAATCACGAACAACTGTTGGCAGGAGGTAGACTGCCCAATCCTCAAGGTGACATGTGCACAGCTGGCAGAGAAGGATTCAAACCAAGCCGATCCAACCTAGCTGATGACGGCTTCGGGTTACGGCACCGGAATTTTGATGAAACCGGTAAAAGCAGTAATAATCACCAAAGCAACGGAATGACAGGACTTCTCGGGAGGTGGATCTCCTAGCGGCGGCAGGCCAGCCAGACGATTGATCATTACAGATCGAGCCACAGAACTTATAGCATCAGCAATATCAAAATCAAGACACTTGGAAGGGATCCGTATAGAAAGACATCAATAACATTTATGTTGATTACAAAAGAGGCGGGGTGGATCGAGGCACAGCGTATGAAGAACCGATATGCAGGCAAACAAGGTATGTCAGATACAACTATCAACCATAGCAACCGATCAAACGTACATGACACATGGCATAATGCTAAATGGATTATGAGCAACCACTTTCAATCTAATTCGACCTGCAACGGCCTTGCTTGTGTGAACCTCAATCAAATTTATTGCAACAGTACTCCCACCTACAGCGGGATTAAGGCTAAACTCAGGAGGGTTCACAAACGAAAACACTATAAAGCAGAGGGTATTTTCCCTATTTTCTCCACAGCTTCTCATAATAGTGTCGAGCACGCATCTGTGAACGGTAATTGCATTAGCTGGGAGGAGCATAGAGAGACAGATATGGACGCGGGAGGATGCCGTTGTGCTGCTGCAAATCAGGACCTCCTAGAGGCGAAGAGAGGCTATGAGACCCGTGCAGCAACTAAGAACAAGCGCAAGGTTGCTGAATTGGAGGCTAAGGTTAAGCAGGCGGAAGAAGGGCGCACGGAGGAGGAGATTGCAGAGAAGGTGGATTGGTTGAAGGATCCGGGAACCCCCTCGAAAAGGGCTACTCAGTTTGTTAGAACAAAGGCAGAGAGTTGGCGAACCAAGATGCTCATCGCCAAAGCTCTGGAATCGATCGAGAAGGAGAAGCAGCATATCGTGACTGAAGTGAACCTCACAGAGGCTCAGATGGCAAAAGTAATTGACTACAACAACTCGCTGGATGGCCGAATCACCACTGTGCATGAAGCCATTCAAACAGTCAACAGGAAGCTCACTCTGCTCATTAGGCTTCTGAGAGATATTGTCAACACAGCTCCTGGCACTCCGCAGCCGGCCACAACTGAGGTGCAGGAGAACGAATCTATGGCAGCCGTGCAAGCAAGGATGGACAGTCACATGCGGCAGATGAGTCTGGACACCGTCAGTCAAATGGGCAAGTTTATATAGGGCAGTCCCTTTTGTTGTTTACTCCGGATTTATCTATGTTTCGACCTAAGTCTGTCTATGTTAATGTCATGAAATGTAATGTCTCGGTAGTCTCGGTTTATAGGAACAAGCTTAGCTCGAGCCACCCTGCGAGGTGTGCTTTTTGCAGTTTCTTTTTCTGAACTCTCTGAGCAGGTGATTGGTTATGGCTCATTGTTCATCCCTGCTTTCGATCTGCTACGGCGGATTTTTTGTACTATACTTTGTTATATAATATAAACTTCCGACTTACACAAAAAAAAACATGAATCATGATATTAATATATGTCCATTGTCATACTACATTAGTACATTCAAAATTTGCCTTAAAAGTTTAAAACATCTTCAAACATGAACTAGGAAATTTTAAAATGCTAAAATAAAAATACTAAATAGGCTAATAGCTAAAGCCTAAGGAACAATGGCTTCCTCAAGCCATGTCTTCAACATCCATGTCATCAACATCACTTAGATCTTCAGCTAGCATGTTCTCCAGGTAGGAATCACTCTCATCTTCCGGCTCTTGCTCATCCATAGCAATTGGAGGTAGCTCAATAAGGCCATCTGGTTGTATCTCCTCGTCCACACATGATGCATCATCTATGTGTTGGTCCCATCTCTTGAAAGGACCCTCCTTGTACCCAGGGTCTTTTCGAGATATGAGACGAAGTGTGCTATGAATGTACACTAAGTTTTCTGCCTTCTTTGAGCCCAACCTATTTCTCTTTACTGAATGAATAAAGGCATACGTGCTCCAATTCCTCTCACAAGATGAAGAAATAGCTACCTGAAATATTAGGGGGAGCCCATTAAATTAGTTATAAACTTATAATTTTAAAAATAAAAACTAAAACTAAAACTAAAATGAAAATTTAAAATTTAAAAATTAAAATTAATTTCCTATATTTAATTGAGAATTTTTCAAATTTTGAGTAAGATGAGGAACTCCAAATTAGCTACCTGTCCAAGTAACCGTATGGCAAATTGCTGCAACTCAGGAGCATCAACACCATGAAGCCACCACCAATCAATTGGATCCTTCTTCTTGCGTCTATCTGCCAAAGATGCATGTGAACCAAAGACACCTCGGCCACGTGAAAATTGGGCAAACTGGTATCGTATGTCAGAGGCTTCTTCTGTATTACCATAAATTTTCTTGACAACATTCAAGAATCCTTTGAACACCTCTCTATCTTGGGATGGAGGCCTCCTTCCTATTGTGGGATCATACCATTTTGGATTAACTGCATAAGCTTCCATATGAAGAGGGGTGTTCAGTTTATTCCAACGCCCATGTATAAAATCTTTCAGTTGTGGCCATAAAGTAGGATCCTTCCTATCTTTGATGGTTTGGATCTGCTCACACATGGAGTCCATGTTCTCATAAATCTCACCTAAACATGGACCATCTGTGTCTGCATAGCGGATCATATCACAAATTGGTTCTATAATTTCCACAACAAATTTGGCATCAACCCAAAAATGATCATTCAAAATCAACCTCTTCACCTCCAAAGCTACATCTGAGGTAGATAACCTCCACTATTCCCACATGTCACTGACGACTGTGGCAGATAAAGCCCCCTTCATCTCCACAAGCCGCCTAAGTAAAATGTAGTAAGTTTCAAATCTGGTATCTGCTGGTTTAAGAAGCTCCATTTTTGCATACTTGCGGTAAATGGCTTGTGACTGATGATGGTTGCATATAAACATTTGAATTTTGCGGCCATTTTCAATTAATTCTTGAATCCATTCAATTTTGCCAATGTCCTTCAATGCATTATTCATAGCATGCACAGCACATGGTGTCCAAAAAATATGCCTGAGTACATCAAGGACAAAACTAAAATATTAATAAATCAAAATGTTTATGTAATCAAGGATTAAAGTTAAAAAATCTAAAAATGTAATTTATAATTATCATTTATGTAATTTAAATATAAGATCAATCAAACTTGAAAGTTGAAAGTTGAAACTTGTCACTTACTTGTACTCCTTCTAAACCATTGCTCCTGCTGCTTTGCACATTGGAGCTGCATCAGTAATAACTTGAAAAACATTGGATGGCCCCACCTCTACTATGGCATCACATAATTGGTCTTTTAAGAACATAGCGTTCTTTTCTTGACCAGAACAATCAATCGCCCTGAGAAAATAAGGCCCAGACATGGAAGAGACAATGATGTTTATTAATGGACGATTCCTACAATCAGTCCATCCATCCATGACAATGGAGCATCCATCTACACTCCAAGATGCCTTCAAGGGTGCCATTTCCCTCTCAAGACGGGCTTTCTCCTTGTCCACCAATACAGTTCGAAGCTTTTCATAACCAGGAGCTTTATACCCTTGAGGTCCATCATTGATAGCACGAACCATTTGCTCAAAATATGGGGAACGAGCTGCATTAAAGGGAATGCCACATGCAAGAAAAAATCTTGCTATTGCAAGATCAACACCCTCCCTACCTTTCACATCAAACATGTCATAAAGGCCACCAAGTTTAGGCTTCTTGTGTGCTTGAGTGGTGGTGCTTTTTGATGCTCTTGTTGACACTGACACATGCTCATCACCGGTTTCAACTTTATCATCAAATGGTAATTCTTCTTCATTTGAATCATCATTTTCAGTCACATTTTGAGATAGCCTAGAGATCTCTTTGCTTGCCTTACCATCAGCCTTTTGCTGCTCTTTTTGTGCACTAGGGAGTCTAGTGGGATCATTTAGGTCTCCAGTGCAAGCATCAACACCCTTCCTTGCTATCTGCATAAAATGAGCTTTAACTCTGGTATAGCTCCCTTTCCATTCAAGCTGACATAAAGTGCATTTTATTGTTGTTGTCCCCCCAGCACCTTTTGGAGGTTTTTGCCTATCCACATATTTCCACAGTGGATATTGTGGACTTGCTGAAGGCATTTTTTATTTTGCAAATTTTGGAAGACAATTTGAATCTGTTTAACAAAATTCAAAGTAAAAGTTATTAATAGATGTTAAAACTTAAAACTTAATAGTTAAAACTTAATAATATATATTAATGAGAGACTAAGCTATATTTTATGATAGGCTACAGCATAACATTCTTTTGAATCTTTTCTGTGTAACCATGACACTGTGACAGGCACAACTATGTGAGAGAGCTCAAGGCTACTATAGTACTACTAAAAGTTTAAAGGCTTTTAAGTTTTAACTTAAAAAAATTCAGATCCTTGATATTTATGCATTGCATAAAAATTTAAAATTGTCAAAATGTAGCTTTGATACGAGCTGTAACTTGTAAGTTGTAAGCAATATAATAATTTGTAAGGTATGGCCTGTGGTGTTTCCAGGGCATTTCATACTTGTTTTGGTGTTTTGGGTACTGGTATGTGGCCAAACTAGGTGTTTCCTGCCACATAGCCACATTTTCATGTTAAATAATATTATATAAAACTTAAAAGTTTCAAAGAAGGCAGTCCTCATCTAATACATTGTCCCAAGGGTGACCCTAACTGCAGTAAAGAGGCTCCCTAAATCGTTGTCTAAAGGATGCCCTAACCGCAGACAACAAAGGCTACTTAGCCGCTGCAAATAAGGGAGTTGTTTAGAGTTTTTCACCTACACACAGGCTGAGTATGGAAAGGTAAGACCGCAGGCCTGTTGGGGCACATTTTATGGACATGTATCTCTGTTTTGAGCAAGTTGTGAGCATTGGAAAGGGTTGGGTAGGCCGCAGGCCTTAACACCCCAAATCAGGGCGTGCATACAGCATATGTCATATTCATAATTATTATAAAACTAATATTATAATATATGACACACAAATGAGCTAGTTTTAAGTTGTTTAATTTCCTTGAAATCACTGTTTTCTTGCGGTGATAGCAAGTACAAAACTTTGCTACAATTGCATATTTAATAGGTCTGCTTAAATGTCTTCTTTAATGTGTTGAACTGGCTTCTCTTGATCTACACGAGCAGTACCCAGGCACTGCCAGAGACATCAAATAGCTGCCAATGGGTCACAGAAACTTTAAATTTTCCAGAAAGGTGTATGACAGACTACAGTAATATGACACATCAATTTCCAATTGCATAAGGCAGACCCACACAAGCAATAAAGGGAATCGGGATATGCTACAGCCTACACTTCAATTTCACTTCACTGTAAGGTTAATATTATATATAAGAATCTCGGATCTCCCATGTACTACAAGTCTACAACAGAGTCTCTATGATTTTGGCCCAAAACAAAATGCCATTCCTCTGCATTTTCCATTGTCATCATTTGTACTTGCATCACATGTAGTAAAATGTTGGGGCGTACTTAGTATGGTAAACCTCTGCATCAAGGGTTCTGTATCCTCCACTGCCTTCTCAAGTAATGGAAACTGACTCAACCCTTCTTCTATTATTGGTACAGGCATGCCACTGTTTGATGGAGGAGGCTGGTCTATAACAGTCAACAGATGACTTGTTTATTTACGCAAGAATTGCTTGGACTTACACTGTAATCACTGCTTGCACTACCTGTCTTGTAATAGTTCAATTTCGGAATTTCCATAACAGAGGGTAATTTAAAGACTCCCATCTTAGTACCCGGAACATGGAAAACATGACATCCATGGAACCTTATGAACCCATCACATTACCCAGCAAACTGATCGGTAACAAATGTCATGAGCGTTGTCTCTAAGTTTCTGTTTGATCCTGCAGGGAGCTATCTTCTTCACACTTGGGTATAACGGTAACTGTATCGGCGTATATGTTATAAGCCTCTAGAGTCTAAACAAACAACATTCAAAATGAAATTTCAAATGCATACGGCCACAAATCATAACCTTTCATACAAGTTACAGCGCGTACCCGGTTCTTCAGCACACGCGGGTCTTGTGAATGTTTGAAACGTTTTTAATATTTATGGAATAATCAATGAAAACAGTAAAACAGCTTGTAAATACCTGCATCTTGCTCTGTTCACTGCCGCTGAAGCTGCCCAATGCTGCTGGAAAACACTCAAAAGTTAAATGAAATCACTGGTATGTCACGGTGCTCTGCCGCCAAGAATGTATAATCGTATCAGTCGTGACTCGTATCAGTCTGCTCTCTGCTTGCGTAAACTTCAAAGAGTTAAAACTTAAGTCATAAAGACTAAAGATTTAGGGTTTTACTTTTGTTATAAATTGTTTTTTAAATTTCAATAAAAAAAATTATTTGAAAATTAAATTTTTAAATTTTAATATAGTTTTTTTAATGAAGAACCCATGTGAAGAACCCCGAAGAACCCGAAGAACCCGTCCCGAAGAACCCGAAGAACCCAAGAACCCAAGCACCCGAAGAACCCAAGAACCCAAGAACCCGTCAAAGGAAAAGAACCCGATTTTTTTTTTGAAGAACCCGGTTCTTCTGGGTGCGTCTGGGAAGAACCCGTACCCGAATCTGGTACTTGGGTGCGGGAACCCGGGACAGGTACGCGAACCCCACCGCCGGGTGTGGGTACCCATGCAACACAGGCGATAAGCAATATTTGGATGGACCCGATAGGTTTATAGGGCCAATTTCATAATATTTGAAGTACGGGCTAAAGGCCCATGATGTGTTTTGCATGCGTTTGCTGTGTATTTCCGTTATTTGGCTGACACGACCAGAGGAAGGCAAAATGACCAGGTTTTCTTGCCCGCCTGTTCTTTTCCATTTGTAAGCGGATTCTTGTGAGGAAACAATCGGTTTCTTCAATGATGGAGGACTGTAATCGATGCATGATAAAAACACAGAGAGCACAAATGCTAAAGGTAGTTGAAGGTTGCCAAGGGAGCTGGAGGACTGAAAAAGGTCGCTGGAAGGTTGCCAAAAGTCGCTTAGAGGTCAAGCGAACTACAGAGGCACGCAAAGACTGAGAGAGAGAGCTCAGAGAAGCCAGAGCCGAAGAGCCAGAGCCACGAGCCAGAGCCAAGAGCGAGAGCCAAAGTCAGAGCTAGAGCCAGAAACCCTGAGAGCTTCAGAGCCAGGGATAAGATGGTGTTCTATGCCCATTGTGTTTAGTGTAAACCACTGGAGTTGAGCGTGGAGCTTGTAAAAGGACTTTGCCATAATCCCAGAGAGCCTAGTCAAGTTGACTAGAGCTCAAGGAAATGTAGCCCAAGAGTTTTGGGTGAACTCCATATTATATTGTTGTTATGTGTGATTGCTTGTTGTTGCATTGTATTTGCTGCTTTATTTGTTGTTATATGTTTTATATCAGTTCAAGAAAATAAATTGAAGGCACATAAACAGTTTAAAGACAAACACAAGCATACACCTATTTTCAAGCATTTTTTAATTTCGGAATTGGTTAATCATAAGGTCTTGGGAACATTTAATCTTTGGAAGTGGGAAAGATTCTTGTAAGCTTGACAAGAAGCCTTTAGTGCCCCATTTTCAAATTAGGAAAACAGTCAGTCCTTCCTTTTATATTATCCAACAAACTAAAGAGATACAACCTACAACAGATCCATTGTAATTCCCTCTTCGCTCTCACACAGTCTCTTCTCTCTTTCTCTCTCAGAATACAGATCTACATAAACGCAATACAATTCCCTCATATATAGCGAGGGGTTGCCTTCTAGGGCAAAAAACCCTAAATTAAACCTAACTTCTACTGTCAGATCTCCGCCTAACTAACGGCCCAGATTGACTACGAAATTACAACATTTTACAAGGCAATTTTACATCTATTTTTAACCTCTGGGGCGCTGTCCCCGATCCCCAGCCAAGCGGTGCTCCCAAAGATCGCAGTCGCCCCCCTAGACCCCCCTTGCAGCATACATTTTACGGGCAGCGTTTCCGCCACATTACGAACTAGGGTCCAACACGTGATACCTCTGAATAATGGAGATAATCAGGCTCCAAACCCAACACGCTGAAACATGCACCTAGAGCATGGTATGGTATAATCGATGGCTACTTGCAAAAGATGGGATTTGTCAAGAGTGACATAGATCCAAATCTCTACTATCTGGTTGTAGAGAATGAGCCGCTAATCTTAGTATTGTATGTGGATGATATTTTTCTGACAGGATCATCCAGGCTCATTGGGGATTGCAAGAAGAATCTAGCCACAGAATTCGATATGAAGGATTTGGGAAAAATGCATTATTTCTTGGGGTTGGAAGTTTGGAAGCAAGAGGGAAAGATCTTCCTTGGGCAAGGGAGATATACTACAAAAATCCTGAAAAGATTCAGGATGGAGGACTGTAGACCCATGGCTATTCCAATTATCACCAACTAGAAGAAGATTGATGCATCAAAATACAAGGATGTTGATTGCACCTTATACAGGCAGCTCATAGGGTCCCTGATGTATCTGGTCAATACCAGGCCAGACATTTGTTACGCTGTCAACACCCTCAGTCAGTTCATGGTGGAACTGAAGAAGGTGCACTAGGTAGCAACTAAACATGTTCTCGGGTATTTACACGGAACAGTCGATTATGGACTCTTATACACCAGGCATAAGGATATCAGATTGAGTGGATTTACTGATGCTGATTAGACAGGAAGTTCAATGGATCAGAAAAGTACCTCTGTGTATGGTTTCAACATTCGATCAGGAATAACTTCCCGGTGCAATAGGAAATAGAAGTTCGTGGCTCTGAGCTCATCTGAGTGTTATGAAACCAGCTCACAAAAAGATAGAAAAGATAGATCAACGCCTTAGAATTCAGCGTCTTCGAGGGGGCAACCTCCTTTACATTACATAAATGAGCAATTCTTGGATGATTCAAATGACAAAACCTCCTTTCTATATATATGAGTCTAAAGAGTACAATATAACCCAGCTGACTTAATAATAATAATATAAAGCCACAAAAATAACAATAGATGGATTCTATGGGCACAGTACTAACAATATGGGGACAATAGGGGCACAACAATATTAATAAGGGATACAACTACAATAGTAATGGGGTAATCACTAGTATTATAGGGACCCAACATGTCCCTCTCCTTTAAAAAAGTGTTGTCCTCAACGCTTAAGTAGTTTTGGATGCTTCTGTATAAAATTCTCATCCTCCCATGTGGAATCTTCAGTAGATAAGTTCTTCCACTTGATAAGATACTCCGAAATTGATCGATTTCGTAGCTATCGAGTTCTTGTTTCTGTGACT
>APFE030121874.1:0-12471 GCA_000404065.3 Pinus taeda | reverse complement strand
TGCCTTCAGTTGGCAATCTGGGACACTTCCTCTAGCAGAAGACTTCAGCTTCTTGCCAGCTTTGGAAGAATTCCAGGAACAAAATTGAGAACACTTCCTCTAGCAGAAGACTCCAGCTTCTTGCCAGTTTTTGGAAGAGTTCCAGGAATTGCATTAAGCATTCCAGAGTTGTTGGTGATCCTTAAACCATCACAGGTTGAGACTTCCCTTTTCAGGTTGGAGTTCTCCCTTTTATGCGGGGTGATACCTCCCTTTATTGGTTGAAGGTTTCCCTCTTCAAAACAATAGGAGCACTTCCTCTAGCAGAAGACTCCAGCTTCTTGCCAGTTTTGGAAGAGTTCCGGGAACTGCAATAAGCGTTCTAGTGTTGGTCCATCCTTAAACCACCGACCTTTATAAAAACATTTCAGAGAGCACATTCAGCCTAGTGCTGCCATGCATTTTTGCACATTTTTTATTACAAATCTCTTCTTGGACTCATACATAACCCTTCGGATTAAGGGGGGGAATGTTGGACACCTAATCCTCAATGGGTTAGTGTGGAAGCCAAATGGACAAAAGGAGTCCAAGAGACCTTGGGATGTGGAACCCAAGAGTCACATAATGTACTATAAATGTAAATCTCTTGTTAATAAAATTGTATTGCATGTTTTATCTTTCATATTTCTCTCGCTCCCCATGTGTGTTTAACAAATTCCTTCAAAATAAATTTTCAAACCAAGCTTAAGCAAAAATTTAGAAAAATCTACACACCTTTTTTCACTTTATAGGAGCTCGATATTGCCTCTGATGTATCTCTGTACTTTCTAATCATTTAGTTCTGAAATTGCGACCTGCAGTAGCCCTCTGTGTCCTCTTTCCAATGCCACTAGTCTGATCCAAATTGGATTCTCCAAGGAAGAGTTATGTGAAATCTCCCACAATGACTTGATTATAGACTAGTTTAATAGAGCGAACTTGTACGACGTGCCACGAGTCACTGTTTCGACCTTTGGCTTTGAAAATATATACATGAAACTACAGCCTGTCCTCTTTCTATAACTTCTTATGAAATTTCAATCCGATGCTCAGTGAGAAAGTTATGACGATTTTCCCCAGGTCACCTGTTTGGAATGTAATTCAGGAGTCTACAAAAAGACCAACTTCATCAAATCATATCTCCACAAATATAGCGCATAAAGCTCTGAAATTCGGACCCGAGGTTCAGCGCGATGTCTTCTCAAATGGTTTCTTTTTTTAGCTTCTAAAACATCATAGAAAAAAAGTTATAGCGAAAATGCCACAATAACCTATTTGGAGTAGCGAAACCCTAGAATCCAAAGCTTTGATACCAAATGTTATGAAACCAGCTCACAAAAAAATAGAAAAGATAGATCAACGCCCTAGAATTCAGCCTCTTAGAGGGGGAAACCTCCTTTACATTACATAAATGAGCAATTCTTGAATGATTCAAATGACAAAACCTCCTTTCTATATATAGGAGTCTAAGGAGTACAATATAACCCAACTGACCTAATAATAATACAAAGCCACAAAAATAACAATAGAGGGATTCTATGGACACAGTAATAACAATATGGGGACAATAAGGGCACAACAATATTAATAAGGGATACAACTACAATAGTAATGGGGTAATCACTAATATTATAGGGACCCAACACTGAGGCAGAATATATGATGGCAAGCACAGCTTCGTGTGAGGCCATATGGCTTAGAAAACTGGTTGTGAACCTATTCAGAACCAAAATGGAGGCGACCAGGATCATGTGCGATAATCAGAGTTGCATCAAGCTCTCTAAGAATCCAGTGTTTCATGATCGGTCAAAGCATATTGATATCCAGTGTCATTTTGTCAGAGACTGTGTCCAACGAGGAGCTGTACAATTGAGTTACACTCCTACAGGAGAACAGGTGGTATACATCCTTACCAAGGCAATTGAAAGAACCAAGTTTGACTATTTCAGGGAGAAGATGGGGATGATAAAGAATCCATTTCAGTAGCAGAAATGGGTATGATGTTGCATTGCAGATGTACTGTTGGGAAGATGGACCAACAGCAACACGGATGCAGAGGAAGCAGCAGTACAGGATGCAGCAATGCATAGGATGTTGGGCAGAGAGGTTTAGCATCAACACAGGTATCGATGCCGTATGATCAGAGTAATGCTTAGTGTCGAGTATTACTAGAGCACAATCCTCATTAAGAGGGAGTGTTGATTTGGGGTAGCATCGGATGTGCTCTAGCCATGAAAATTTGTAGAGAGGCTAAAGAACATGAGATCTCCAAGACCCAGAAATGGTTTGGGCAGATTCTAACCGGTTTGGGAGATATTAAAATAATTAATATTTTTTAATGGAGTTCTTAAGTCTAAACATAGGAAAAATAAAATATTAATGAGTATTAATATAAAAATGAGTTAGAAGGTTCCAAAATTCATGGATCAAGCCAAATCTAATCTTAGCTGTTGATTAGAGATTTAATCTCGGCCGTTGAAGGACCAACAGGAAAAGTATAAGAGGCAACTTGAGGGTCAGTTAGAAGACACGCTGAGGGAGACCAGTCAGTTCGATTCTGGAGCGGGGTGAACTGAGAAATTTGAACTAGTGGTCTGGAGAGCAGCAGGAGGCAGCAAGTACAAAATAGAGATTCGGGATCAGCAACAGAAGACCAGCGTAGAGGCAGGAGAGGTAGACGCAAAGCCTTTCAGGCAGACGCAAATGCAGCAGGAGACTGCGCAGTCACTAGAGGGCCTACGTGGGTGACGCAGTCAAGCAGGGGCTAACGCAGAGTGTCTGGGAGCTACGCAGAGGTCAGCCGGGCTAACACTGGGACTGGGAGAATTGCTGGAGAATTTTTCTCTCTATTGGGTAGGCTAGTTTGGCACACTGTTGTACTGAAGAATCGCTGAATAATAAAATCCTCCCTTGCTGCACTGATTTTCCCACATTGGATATTTCCAGGGACTTTTGTCCAAAATATCTGTGTTGATATGTTGATTCTTGTGCAAGTGTTTTTTTCTGTATTATGGTGTGATATATGCAGCAGAATTTATTTTAATGTTTATTGAAGGAATTTCATAAATAACTTATTGAAAATAAGTAGGTAAAGTAAATCAAATTTTGCGGTGATAGAATTTTCACACCGCCGAGGTCAAATACATAGCTGCTAGTATAGCCTCCTGTGAAGCTGTCTGGTTGAGGAAGCTCTTCAATGAGTTGTTTTGACATGTGTTGAATACCACCGTGATCTTCTTTGACAACCAGAGTGGAATCCGATTATCAAAGAATCTTGTGTTTCATGATCGCTCCAAGCATATAGATATCAGGTACCACTTTATCCGGGATATGGTACAACAAGGAGCAATAAGGCTCCATCACATTAGGACTAATGAGCAAGTCGTCGATATTCTGACAAAGCCCCTAGGGAAAGTCAAATTCTTGGCCTTCCGAGAAGGAATTGGAGTCGTGGAGAGGCCCTCTTATGAGGGTCTTGTATGAGATGGACATCGAACTCTGGAAGCTCCTAGGGGCTTGGGGTACTTCTTGGAGCGGTGAGGAACCATAGGGTGAGTGGTTCAGCCTTCCCCTAGTGGTTTCTTGTGTATAGGGTGAGAGGTTCAGCCTTCCCCTATGATACCCCTTGGCGATATGTGAGCAGGACGAGTGGTTCATCCTTCTCCTGCCAAGACATCCTACCCATGCAATCTGGGACTCATGGGAAGTACCTCTCATCTAGCCAATGAGTAGGGAAATGAGGATAGGGACCATAGTACTACTGATGGACGCATTGTGTACTACCATACTCCCTATGCTAGGATATCTGATATTGATCTGGGACCAATGGGAACTGACTTCGGGTCAGTAAGAGTGGTATGAGACACTCTCTTTTGATTGGGACTAACTTCGGGTCAGTAGAGAATGGTATGATACATTCCTAATCACTTCTTCTTCTTCACAGTTCAGTAGAGCAGAGCAGTGCATGGATGGCAAAGATGGTATAGATAGGCAGATGGATTAGTAGGTGGAGTTCTCCCTAGTTGAGAGGGAGTGTTAAAATTGGCAACTAGGGACAAACTCCACAGGGGTCATCTTATTTATGACAGCTGATATTTTTATTAGATTTCTGTCCCCGAGAGGTGTAAGATTGATCTAAAGATCATCTGATTCTAACATGTACAAATGAAGATATGAATTTATTTATATTATGGACAAATTGTCAAGGTCAACGAGCAAGCAAAACAAGCATTCAAGCCCCCAATTCATCCTCAACGTTGCATATAAAAAAGGAGGAGACCTCAAGTCATTTTCACCATCATCTCATCACACATATCTCTCTCTCCTCTTGTGATTGGGCACACTATCTGAGGCAGTCTTCTCTCTCTCCACACGTGTGAACTAAGGTTTTTGTTTATTGCGTTGACCAACGTTGACCGATCTGTTGGGAGGTTGTTTGACTGCGTTGACTTGATGCGTTGACCTGTTTTGACTTCATTTTGGGTGAGGAATCTCTGTCTAAGCAGGCCACAATTTTTGCCACGAAAATCGAGGAGTTTTGACCGACGTTGACTATGGTTAGGGTTGATCGCTGGTTGACTGTTTGACTAGACTTTGATTGGGCAAAATTCGACTGTTTTGAGGGTTGTTTCATCTTGTTGTTTGGAAGCCGAAGTTGACTAAAGTTGACTGAATCTTTGAGGCTCAAATCTGCCCTGTTGACCAGCGATGACTTTTCTAGTTAGAGCTCTTTTGTTTCTGTTATAAATTATCAGAATCTGTAAATTGTACTATGTCTCTCCGCTGAACTATTGAAGACTAAAAAAAGATTTGATCAAGGGTTTCCCCACATTGGGGTTTGTCCCTAGCTGGTGCCACATCTTGTGTCCTCTTGTCTTGGCTTGTCTTCTACTGTTTATGTTTATGTTGTATCAGCATTTTACTTACATGTTTATGTGATTGCTAAACTAAAATTGATATTGGACTCATAAAGAAATTGAAGTGAAATTGCTCTAAAGCATAGAACATACCATTGTTGCTCTTAGGTGATTTGGCAAAATGAATACCCCCACCTAGGGCTTCTTAGTCGAAAGATTCTTGCTTGAATGTTGTAAGTCAACACATTGTAAAACTCCTAGATTAGGAAAGAGCATACTTGTCACATCGTGATAAGAAGAATTTATCTCGAAAAGAACATTTCACTCAAATTCAGAGATTTTTAAGCTTGTCATTCAGTTAGAATAGATTAAAAGAAAGGAACCAACAGACAACTCAATACTTTGTCAACCTCACCGATGAACCGAGGCTCATTCACATGGGATGCACAATTGTTGTTTAATATATGTTTTGCTAATGCGTGAATTTTCCATTGATTAAAAGGTATAATAAATAAGCATCACTTAGATCATTCGAGTCTCATAGGGATCAAATTAGATCATGCCGACTTGAAAATGTATTTATAATACTTTAATGGTTAGAATATTTTGTATAAGAATCATATTTGGCAAGTCTTTCCAAGATTTATAAATTGAGAAATGTGATGGCAGTGTTGTCATTGATGGCAAAAGACCGGCATGGCAAAAAGGAGCAGCAAGCAGCAGAAAAAGGCAAAGGAAAGAAACAACAAAAGATGAGATGGCAAAGGAGCAACAAGGCAAAGAAGAAGGAAAAGAAGAGGTGATGGCAAGGGAGCAGCAAGCAGCAAAAGAAGGCAAAGGAGCAGGAAACTGCAAAAGATGAGATGCACATGAGCAACAACAAGCATGTATGATTGTGATCAAGGCAAAGAAACAGCAAGAGAGCAACAAAGACAAGAACGGCTTGGGTAGAGAAACAACAAAGGTGCAACAACAACAGAACAAAGACATGGCATATTGTTTTTGTTATGCTTGTGATGCCTAGGTACGTTGATGAGTTTGTGATGTTTGCTTATGTTTGATGAGTTGATTGTTGTGTGCATATCATGAGTGAGATGTTGTGATGCACGGCAAAGGCAAGACTCCATGACAGCAAAAGCAAGACAAAGACAGAACGCAAGGCAAGGCAAGATGCAAGGAAAAGGCAAAGACATGGAAAAATATTGTGATGCAGGGCTATTGTAATACGAATGCAAGATTGTATTATTGCATGCTATTTGTTTATTTTATTAACATAAAGAATATGAATGCAAGATTGTATTATTGCATGCTATTTGTTTATTTTATTAACATAAAGAATATGAACGCATGACATTTGGATATGATGAAATGCATTTTATGTATTTTAATATTCAAGAGTTTAAGCAGTTGTGGAATTGAAGAGACATCTTTGGAATGCAAAGAGACAAGTTTTGTCATTTCATATTCGTGTGAGTGGAACACCAACAACCTTTAAAGTTCTTTTATAAATTTGTGCAAGGTTGGAGAGTCGGTGGTTAAAGAGTTGGAGAATGTGTGAGAGTTGATTGAGGTGTTATGCATTAGTTACCTGGCACATATGAAGCTTATGTGAAGCAGATTTGAAGGGAAGAAACATAAATAAAGATGGAGATATGCAGAATTTATGACTAGGTAAACCAGCACATTGTTGTTTCTTGTTTGCACTAAGGGATTGTAGTCCCCTTTCAAGTAGTGGCTTGATAAACATCAGGTTGGACCCTATTGAGGTAGGAGCCTCTTGTGGATTGTAGCCTACAAAAAAATATGGAAGTTGGAGCTCTTACATGTTGCAATTTGCAAAAAATTGAGATAGCAGCCTCCTGTAGGTTGGAGCCTACAAAAAATCAGATGCAATGAGGAGTAGGAGTTTGTCTTTGCATCACAACAATAATATATTTGTGGATTTCTCTCTTTATGGGTTTCCACATATATCTCGCGCCAATATGTGTTGTGTTGATGTGATGTTTTGGTTTGCTTATTACTTATTGTTACCATATTCAAACTGCTAGTCATTATGAAAAGAATTTTAATTTCTGTATTCAAGCTTTTGTGATCCATAATGAATTAAGCAAAGTCTTTCGGTAGAAATCACGTAAGAGAAATTTTCAGTCGATGTGTTTCGAACCAACAAATTTGGTTCATCATCAAGACCAGATGAAAAGGCAGACCATGGCAAAAGCTTAAATAGAGAGCAACATAAAGACATAATTTCAAGTAATGGCTTATTTGAACAATAATATTTAAATTATGATATTAATTTATTAATATATTAAAAACAAATATTATTAAGTAACAACTATATTAAATGGCTAGTTTTTGAAAAATAATATTTAAATAATGATATTAGTTTATTAATTTATTAAAAAATATTAATAGGTAACGGTTATATTAAACAGTTAGCTTTTGAAAAATAAAATTTAAATTAATTTATTAAAACCAAATATTACTAATTTTTGAAAAATAATATTTAAATTATGATATTAGTTTATTAATTTATTAAAAACAAATATTAATAAGTAACCGCTATATTTTTTTATTTTTATTTTTACAAATTCGGCTGCTGATTGTATTAAAAAAAGTATAGGGAGGCTAAGCTCCAACATTACATGAGTAGAGCTCATAGGATGAGCTTGCAACTGTATTACATTGAAGCATTCAGCTGAATTGCTTTCTTTTTCAACTTGAAGGGTACTAGCACAGGTATAGATTCGGACAAACTGAAACAGAAGTAAACAGACTTTACAAAACATCTAATCTATACTTATGTGACTGATCTGTCGAGCAGTGGAGTCCTCCGGGTGGCTGTCAGCTTCTGCAATCTTTATGCTAGAGGAACTGGTACTTGGGGCATTGATCTTTTCCATCATATACTTGAGGATGTCTACAAATTCCTGTATATGTGCACATGTGTTTGATAGAGCATTAAATTGTTCCTGCAGAGAAGAGATACGATGAAGGAAAAGATTGAGGTCGGCTTCATATTTGGCAGTGGTTATCCTGGTAGCAGACTCAATTTTCTGATCCAAGAGGCATTGATGCGTTCTGACTTGTTCAAGTTCTACCTGCAAGTCACGACAATGGAGACAATCTTCGTTGCGGTCCATCTGAAGAACCTCGATTCTGACCTGAAGCAACGCTGAGAGGAAGCTTCCACGAGTTGAAGATGCAACAGAGTATACCAAATGATGGAGCAGAGAAGCAGGGGAGAGGGATGAAAGTGGGCTCAGAAGCTCGGAAGCAGGGCGAAGGGAGATTCCAAAAATAAAGGCAGATGATAAAGCTGCGAGTAAGGAGGGATGATTGTCGGAGAATGGGATATGCAGAGAAAGGATAATGATCCTTGTCAACGCAGAAGAGGAGGATCGGGCAGGGAAGAACCTGTGAAAAGGAGAGAACACAGTAATAAAGAGCGCAAGCCAATTGTCATCCAAGGAAACGAGAGCATAGGGGCAAGCAGGGATGGAGGAGGGAGCTTGGAGAAGCAGAGGTAGCTTCCTGGAATAAATAGGAGGCGAGCTAGGGGCCATGAAGTACTGAATCACGAGGAAGGAGCTTGGGCGATCACGGTTTTCACAGGAGTAGCCTGAATTCAAAAATACAGCGGGATCTCCGATGAGATATGGGAGGATTTTCGGCGGCTTGTGACAGAGAACCTCAGGATTATTGTAGATTTGGTCGAGGTACACCTTGAGAAAGGTGCAGGTCATTTGATATGAGATATTTGAGTAAATCATGGGAATCAAGGAAGAGATTGGTACAGGTCCTCGTTGTTACAGAGGATACTACCTTTAGACCGAGTGCAAGCTCGGCTGGCCCGTTTATCAGCTTCTCGGTTGATGGAACGAAGAATACGGTAGAATTGAAATTCCTGATCATGATTGATTAAGAATTTACATCTACTGATGGTTTGCTGCAAGAAGATATTGGAGGCTTCCCGCTTGCTAGTCATTAATTAATTATGATAGCAGAATCGCCGAAGATGAAGGCTTTTTGGATTCCTTGAGCCTGGAGCTGGAGAATACCTTGATAGAGGGCCAGAGCCTCAGCTTTGTTGTTTGAGAGAATCCCCAATCCCCATTCAAAGGAGACTAAGGGCTCACCATTGGTATTGAAGATGACGCCCTCGGCTCCCGCCGCTCCTGGGTTTGGTTTGGAGGCACCGTCAAAGAACAAGGAGTGGATGTTGCTTGAGCGGAGCCAATTGTTGAAATCGTCCTACTTTAATCGAATTTTCCATTTGTGGGTGTGAATACTGCCCAGGTTGCTGTAGGTTTTCACTGCTGGGGAGATGTTAATCTTGTCTATTAAGTTCCTTATGAAATCTTTTTCCTCAGCCCAAAGACTTGTTATGTCAATTTTTTTTGTGATCTTAGAGGCGATGGTTTCAATCGCCGGGCTTTTAGCCTTGTTGCAAAGGTGCCTGATTGTGGTCTCTTTGTCTTGAAAAATCTTGTTGTTCCGAGCAATCTAGATCCGCCATAAAAGAGCAAGAGGGAGGGCATCCCACACTCTCTTAGTAGGGTTATTTTTCATGGATTGCCAGGGGTAATTTTTTTTCTAGTTGTTAAGAACTTCTCCAATAGATAGCTGAGAATTCCATAAGGGTGACACGGAAGGATTGATGTTATTCCAACAAGAAAATGCAAAGGGGCACGAGATGAAAAGATTTTGAATAGTCTCCTTTGCTTCTTGGAAGTTAGGACATCTGGAAGGCCTAGCAATGCCTCTTTTTTTAAGATTCTCTGCAGCGAGAGTTTTTTCTTTTAAAAGGGTCCACATAAAAAATTTCACCTTAGGAATTGCTTCTGCTTTCCACACTGCTTTCCAATGTATCCATGTTGGTGTTGGGTAGTCCTTGCTGTATAAATAATTGTAACCTGCTTGTGTTGAATAGTTGGTGCCAGTGGGGTCCCATCTGAATTTGTCTTTGCCATTTTTAAGAGTGGGAGCAATGTTGTGCAGATGTTTACAGAAGTTGTCAAAATTCCCTTTGAGGCGTTGAGGGATGGGAGGGAAAGTCCATCACATCCAAGCATGGGTTATTGCGTCCCATTGAGAAATTTGGTCTAAATTGCATATCCCTTTGCTTTGAAGAAAGAGTATTATTGAATCCATACCTGGGAGACTGATGATTGGTGGTTTCCCCATGATTTTGTCTATGCCGATGTTGACTTTCCTACCTCCTTTAGGCACCTTGGAAATGTTTTGTGCCATGAAGGCAATGGCTTTTTTACAGAGCTTCCAGATCTTTGTGCAGTTTCTGTTGGGTATTTCAACTGTAAGCAGATGCTGCCTTGGTTGACTGAGGTATTTTTCCCCAAAGACTGTTTTCCACCAAGCTTATTGGTTTTCAATAAGTCTCCATACTAACTTTCCGCCAAAAGCTAAATTAGTGAGAGTTGGAGATCTAATACCAAGACCTCCTTTCTCTTGATTTTGAATGACTTGTTTCCATCCTACCAATTTGAATTTCTTCCTCTCGTTTTTCCCTCCCTGCCAAAGGAAGAATCTGAGAGCACTGTCCATTTTGCGGAGAAAGGAAGCTGGAGCTTGAGCAAGAGAAAATTGGTAAAGGAGAAGAGAGGAAAGGCCCGATTTGAGGAGCACCAGTCGTCTAGCTGGGTTGAGCCAAGAGGTTCCCCACTTTTGGACTTTTCTTTTCATTTTGTCTAAAGTTAGTTCCCAAACATCAGCCCTTGCGTTCCCTATACTGACAGGCATTCCCAAGTAGCTGAAGTGGTCCCAATTTAACTTGCAAGGCACACCAAATATGATGGCAATACTTTGGAGCGTTTGTGCTGAGGCATTCCATCCATAAATATAACTTTTGAGATGGTTAATCTGTCCCCCTGAGTATCTCATGAATTGATCTAGTAAGGATTTGAATCTTCGAACTATGATAGTGGTCGCCCCTCCAAGCAGCAGGTTATCATCAGCAAATTGAGAGTGATTGATGTTTTTCACTCCATCTTCGAATTTAATGCCAGTGATGAGGCCTGTCTACCTCTTGTGGTCAAGCGCGCAGCTAAAGGACTCAGCCATTAATATGAAAAGATAGGGAGATAAGGGACAGCCTTGCTGTAATCCTCTTGAGGATCGAAAGGAAGGCCCTGGAATGCCATTGATAAGAGGAGCAAACCAAGGCCTAGAGATACAAGCTCTTATAGTATCAAGAAAGGAGGAGGAGAAGCCCATTTTCTGAAGAACAGCAAATAGAAAGGAATGTCCTACCCTGTCGAAGGCATTTTCCAAATCCAATTTCAAAATGAAGCCCTTTTCATTCCTAGAATGGCTTGAGTGAATGGCTTCTTGAACTAAGAGGATGGAGTCAAAGATTTGCCTGATAACCATAAATCCTCCTTGGTTTTCAGAGATTAACATTGGTAGGAGAGGTTTGAGATGGAAAGCAAGGATTTTTGTGAAGATTTTGTAGGAAGAGTTACATAATGATATTGGCCTAAAATGGGAGAAATTGGAAGGGCGATTCTCCTTTGGAATGTGTTATGCTTTTAACCTGCAAAAGATACCCAAATACAGAATATGCGAAGAAAAATACCCAGAACATAGAATAGTGAGAGTCAACAGCAAATATTTTATTATTCAGAAAGCAATGTTCACTGGCCTCTTCGAGGGGGCATCCTCCAATAGAGCAGAGCTCGATTCCAAAATAAGACACGATGCTCCTCACAGGGAGTCTCTATCCTTTATATATGAGTCATACATGTAATACCATGGATCAATACCATGGGTTTTATAAATACCATCTATCTAATACTAGGCCCATTCGCAACTAACTGTGGTCCCGTAATAAATAGCGGGTTAACCACTTACAATTATTAATATAGTCTTTATTGACTCTTTATTTTGACGTGATCCCACTACATAAATAAGGGGGTTAGGGTGGGACCCTAACATGCCCTCCCCCTTAAGAATAGCCTTGTCCTCAAGGATAAAGCTGCAGAAACTGCTGAAGAATAGTGGCTGGTTCCCAAGTTGCATCTTCCAGAGAGGTGTCTTTCCACTTGACGAGGACTTCCTTAATCACTCGGCCACGTAGGGGCCGTTCTCGTGTGTCCAGGACCTGTTCAGGTTGGAGCCAGATTGACTCTTCCTCGTCCAATTCAGGTAGACTGGTTTGAATTCTGTAGTTGTTCCCAATCACTTTCTTGAGGCATGAGACATGAAAAACTGGATGGATTTTTTCCGTAGGCGGAAAAGCCAACTTGTATGCTACTTCTCCAATGCGCTGAAGTACTTGATATGGTCCTTAGAATTTTGGAGATAGTTTTTGAAAACCCTTGTCTTTGAGTGATGTTTTCTTATAGGGTTGCAACCTCAAAAATACCTGATCCCCTTCCTGAAATTGGCGCTCTGAGCGATGCTGGTCTACCTGTTGCTTCATGCGGTTTTGAGCTTGATGAAGATTCTCGCTAAGATGGGCAAGCATGGTTGAACGGCTTTGTGGGAGTTGATCCACGGCTTGTACCTTTGAGCATCCCTTGATATAAGAAGTAGGGGAAGGAGGGAGTTGATCATAAACTGCTTCATAGGGAGTCAT
>APFE030121868.1:0-10640 GCA_000404065.3 Pinus taeda | reverse complement strand
CAACTATGTAGGAGGAGACTCCCAATACAACAATGGTCCTTCTAAAGAATGGGATGTAGATGCAGAAAATCCTGATTTGGACCTCTCTCTTGCAGCCTTATAGTCTTTATTGTACTTGCAGCCTCATATATTAATATAAATAAAGGCTGACTTTGAGATTTGGATATATAATAAAGGTTTCTTTTAAGTTTTGGATATTCCGATATTTTTATTTTCATTATGTGATCATTCATGAGTAAATGTGATGTAAATTAAATCTTAATGTTTAAGTGTGATAAATTATAATGTATCATTTATGCTTTATGATTGCACATATATATATATATAATTAAATTATTTCAAATATATAATTATATATATATTATATATATATATACTATTTGATTATTATATATATTCGGTTTCCCCGTTTCCAAAATTTGGGGAGGTCGCGTTTCGTATCGCTTCCTGTTTCGGAAACTCGTACCCGTTTCCCCGTTTCGTGCAACTTAGCACCCATGTCACCACACCTGAAGCATTTGATCTTTGAGACATCCTTCTTCCGCCTTCGTTGATCTTGCTGCCCCTGCGATGCAAGGGCTGCATTCTCATCCTCCTCCTTGGGCTTCGACCCACTGCTGTTGCTTCTGTCAAGCTTACACTTGACCAAGTCTCTCCTCAGCTCCTCTTGCTTGAGAGTTGCCCACATCTCATCCCAATTTGGCAAAGCTGCCCTGCCCAGGATGATCTGGACAAAGACTCGCCACTCTTCTGAGACTAAATTGAGGGCCATTCTAACAAACTTAGAATCTTGAGTTGTAGACCCCACAACTTATAACTCATCTTGGGTCTCCTGAAGCTTCGTGAGGAATGGATCTACACGCTCCCTATTCTGCATCTGTGTAGATCTCAGTTTATGCTCTAAGTACATCTTTCGCTGCTTGGAAGATTCCTAATACAGTGTAGACAACGATCCCACATCTCCTTAGCAGTCCCTCTGCTATCGATGTGATAGACTACATGATCCTTCACTCCGTTGAGGATCATTCTTTTTGCCTTCGCCATTTCTGCTCGGTACTTCTTCATCAGATCCTCATCTGCAGGCACAGCCACCACGCTATCGACATAGGTCTTGAGAGAATGCTCATCTAGAAGGAATGACATCCTTGCCTTCCAAATGACGTAGTTGGATGCTCCATCCAACTTGTCCTGATCTTTCAACCCATTGGTTGTCATCTCTGCCATGAAAATGTTGAATTTCTCCTCTTTGCTCTTACTGTTGTTGCTCAGCCAATAAGAAAACAAACTTCTTGGCGGGAAGTCTATTGAGGAAAAATTCCCTCGCTATGCTTCTCTTCTCTCTTTTGACGTCTTTCTGCCCAGCAAAATGACTTGCAGAAAAACTGCGTCCAACCAGCTCTTCCTCACGTTGAGGCTCGGTGTTGCTCCCTCTGTCATGACAAAATTTTGATCTGGAAGCCCTTCCTCTATCGACTCACTCAGAGAGAGATTGCCTCGAAAATTTTTCCCTCCCGACTTGGACAACGCAATCCCTCTGGGGATTCGAATTGCTGTCTCCTGCAGCTATTTCAATCTCCTATACAAGATGAAAGGAACCAGAGATGAACTACAAGGGATTGGCCATGGTCCGACCAAAAACAGTAAGATACAAACAACAAGACACAAGGTCTAGGATGCCTTATACAAAGCCTCACATCGTTGTTACAAGGCTTTTGACATTGCAAATTTTTTTATGTATCCCTGCTGACATGAAGGGTAACAGTCATCATTTAAAGTAGTGCCACATTAAACTTCATTGCTTGTAAGATGGACCTAATGTCAATGTTGACTTGGTAATGAAGCAAGGTACCCAGGCAAACTTTTGTCGCAGTGTTTTCTGTTGGTGTGCTAATGGGATCATGGAACATGACCTTTAGACCACCATCATCAAATTTCAGTGTGAGGCTTGTATCACTGTTTGCTCATGATGTGATTGTGCATTTTCATATGTGCCAGCCATTCCATTGCCCTTGTTTTTCTTCCTTAGGGACAGCCAGGATCACATATTCAATGGCTCTCAAAATTGCACTATGGTGTTTATCATTTACAGGAAACAGAGTCATATAGAAAACCATCCCTCATAACCCGACAGTCAGACTGGAGTGCTGGAACATAAGTTTTATCATCAATGGAGGAAGTTTTATCCCTTTCACAATTAACAAGATTTTCACCACAGTCAAATTCTTTTGAACTTGTCAAGCTTCCCTTGACTACAGGAGGGTTTATTGTCAGATCTAAGATGGTGTAGAATAGTTTCTGGAGATAACTGTCTTATGAAGAGTTGAAACATCTGACGTTTTGGATGTACACTTCACCCATTATTGAGGACTAGAAGCAAAAAAATATAGATGAAGAGGAGGAGAGAACCACAACCAATTTATAAGCAGAGTGCTGAGAAAGAGATGTTAGGAGGGACCAAATGAGGGGAATACAATTTATTAATAAAATAATTAAAATTCCCAAAATAGTTATAAAAATAATTAACAGTAATTTATTAGTTAATATGATTATTATTGTTAGTTATTGGGGGAGTCTTATTAAAATTAAATAAGAATATAGTAATAATAAAATAAAATAACTAGTAATTATTAGAATATTTCAATAGTTTTTTTTGTTGTTAATAAAGGGGGAGTTTTAATAATAATTGATATTATTAAGAATAATTAATATCCTCAATTATTAAATTCTAATATTCTTATATTAATATTGTTAGACTAATAATAAAATAGAAGTGTTCACTCGAAACATCACACTTACTCTTCATAACACAGTTATCGCTAGAAACTATTCCACTCTGACTCACAACTGTGAAAATCCGCATTCAAAGATCTAAGAAGATCAACGGTTCCTAACAGAATTTAGTATCTTCTCCAAAGCAGGATTTTGAGCCAAAATTTTGACTTCTCCTCAAATCTGGGCCCCTTTTGTCATATATGGATCACCCATAGGAAAGCTATCAAATTGCACCAGCCAGTTCTCATTACTATTTTTGTCAGTCTCTGAATGCAAAACAGGGCTGTCAGCAGTCCCACTATTCATTTTCAAGGGTATTAGAGTTAGTATAAGACTGATTTTCTGTGAGAGAAATTTTATCATGAATCACCCATTTAACATAATAATTAGGCCTTTGTTTGGTATTTTTTTGCACTTTTCTTCATCTGAATTATAATGAGGGTCATCATCGGAAGTCATGAAGAAAGATCCCTATTTTGAAGTAAATAAGACAAACCTGTCCTCTTCTGGAGTTTTCTTTTCTATGACACCTATCTGAAATAAGAGGGAGCAACTCTTCTGGAATGAAATCAGACATACACTTCAAGTTAGCATCATCATTGAAAAAAAGAGGGAATTAAAATGTACTGAGTATGACTTGAGACCGTTCACTTGCAATTTGAAGCTATTACTATTTTGAGAGGGTCGCTCATTATGTTGCATAGGTTCTTCATCTCCAAGGCTACCATATGGTTGCATGACTGTTTTTTCAGTGCCAGAACCATGATCTGTAACTGATCTTTCATCTTCAGTCTCCTGTCCATCGGACTGATCAGCCTTGATGTCATGATGTGCATCACTACCACCCTGGTTTTCTGAAGGGACATCACCATCACCATTTTCTTTAGCGGCCATCTCATCATCATTGCCTTTATCACTTTTCAGAAAGTCAATAAGACCTTCCTACTATAGGGATGCTAATAGATCCTAATAGGTGTATGTTTCAGAAATTCTTCAATGAAAACCTTAAGAGATGTTATGCTTCTTGGACTGCAGAAATATTTGACCCAGTCCATTTTCTTTTGCCCCAAAGAGTAGAAAAATAAGTTTGTCAAGAGTTCCTCATGTCTTTCATCAAATGTGAAACATGCCTTATAAATGACAAGATATCTGGAATAGAAGAGAAAGAATCACCATTAAACCTTGGAAGGTTCTTCTCATATTTTGGAGGAGGCTGATTTGGGTATCCTGGAATGTCCTTAATATCCAAAGCAGGATACATTTCATGCAACTCCCAAGAAGCCATATTTCACCATGTACAAATTTTAGCATGAGATCTCAAGAACAAATGAAATTTTTGTACCTTATTACAATGGGTTTGCCAAGGTGAGCTGTATATGCCTTCACAATGACTCTTGTTTCACCTTACAAGCATAAAATCCTCAAAATATGTAAAGAAAAAATTCATTGTCCTTTCAATGAAGTCATTTGGATGAGCACATATATTCAATAGTGAAACTTCATTGTTGCTTTTTGGGAAATAGACTTTATCCTCGGAAATGATGCGAAAAATGTTTTCACACAAACTCGCACTTCTTGAGATAAAGTCCGAAATATCAAGTGCAATCCAGGGGTAACTCATAGGGGGGTCATTTTGACCTCACCAAGCCTCTCTCGCTTTAGGTTGGCTCTCTTTTGGCTCAAGGGGGGGTATCCCTAGGTTAAAATTGATAGGATTTTAGGGAAATGAGTGATATCAAGAGTAAATCCAGGAAAAATGTTAAAAAAAATCAGGAAATGAAAGATGAAGAGAGGACTAGTGTATTTTCATTGGGCATATTTGGTCAACCAGGTCTCCCTTGAGAAGGTGATGAACGGATATAGGGTGATGACTAAGGTTGTCCACTATTGACCCTAGAAGATTCTCCTGTAGGGTGAGGACTAGGGTTGTCTACTACTACCATAGATGATTCTCCTGTGGCTTTTATAAGCTCCAAGACAATTCAAGGGAAGGTTCTCCATTAGAACTCTTCCTAGGGTTTACAAGATAAGATCCATACAAGGAACAATACAAAGAGATGCACCCTCACCATTGGATAAGCACATTTGCACTTAATACACCCAAAAAATAAATCCGCATAACCTCAAGAGACCACTTACTCACAAAATTGTTGCTCACTATAAACCCTGGCCATGAAACATCAAAAAATTGTAAATTTCATCCACAAATAGTCTCCTCAATAAAGGTTCCTTAGTCTTCCATCCATAGCACAAATCAAGAAAAATATTCCAACAAATTTCAGACTTGATAATGAATTCCTCCTCTGATCCTACCATTAGAAAATGAGAGGAAAAGCATCTCTATTTATAGGGAGATACTTAACTTCCACTTACAATAAAATATTAATTTCTTTAGCTAAAATCCCTTAGCTAAAGAGGGGTTAAAATTCATCTTCTTCAATTAACTAATCTAAATTATAGGAAAAAGGGGCCATTTATGCCACACGTACAAATTTTACATCAATGAGTCCCATATAGAGGGACATCTTCATCAAATAAGTGCTTGAGAATGTAGCATCTAGCCTCCAAAGTCCCTTCAAAAGTGAACGCCTCCCCAAGCAATGCCAACAAACCATTCTCTAAGAGTCCTCCATGGTGAGCAAATGGGATTCCAAGGCACATGCTTAGCTTTCAAAGGCTCTTCAAAAGTTCCCCAAAGCATATAGATGTGCACAAACTTTTCAAGGTGTATTTGTTACCACACAATCTAGCAAGAATCTAAGGGAGGTTCCAAAGGGACTACTACTGGACCAAGTGACAACAACAGGACACGAATCCACTATCACCTCATTCAATGTCCCATGCTCTTTATAGGCTTTCACTGATGGGAGGAGTCCCAGTATAGGGAAATCACTAGAAAGGTAGGTGTCAATAACAATGTACAAAATGATTTACAAATCCTATTCAGGGACAAGGATCCACTGTCACCTCAATCAATGTCCCCTTCTCTTTATAGACTTTCACTGATGGGAGGAGTCCCGATATAGAGAAATCACTAGAAAGATAGGGGTCAATAACAATGTACAAAATGATTTACAAAGCCTATTCAAGGGAGAAACTCAAATAATAGCTTGCTTGCTTCTAGGGAAAGGTAAGGGGCTCTCCAAGAAAGGCTCAAAGGGAGACCTGGACCTCGGGAATAGGGATATTCTTCTATAAAGGATATCCTGGACCTGAGACTCTCTAAGGAGACAAGGTTCTTCAAGCGGTCTTGTAAGATAAAGTACAACGAAGATAATGGGACCACAAGGAGCCTTGGGAAGATCTAAGCTTGACCTATGGTTTGAATGATCTTTAATAGAGTGTCTAGGTCAAACAAGGATAGGGGAAGGTAACAAGAACAATAAACTTCCGTTGAGTTTTTGGGTAGATAGACCTTCAAAATGCCACTAACCAAAGACCTAAACCAATCCAATTTCGGGGCTAGGGATAGGTGTTCCTCACGAGCCAACCATGGGATAGGCCTCAAATTTGGACAACTAGTATAGGACACCCTAGTGCAATTCCTCAACAACTCAACCTTCAATAGGATGGCTCTATTGCAATTTGCTTGATGCCTTAGCTAGGTCGTCTAGGGTTAGGGTGGAAATTTTGGGAAGGAGGTGAGAAAATGAGATTTTAGGTGATCACCAAGGACAAGGATCAGTGCCTAGCCAATTGGGATGAATGGAGTCAAGATGAATTTGATTTAGAGACTTTTGCTCTACCAAGCAGTCCTTCGTGCAACTTTGCTAGCCTAGAGAGGCGCTAGTTAGGTCACAAAAAGGAATTTACACTTCGTTCTACAAATTTTGATGGAGTTTCAAGGTGAAGGTGCATAGACCAACCCCTAGGAACATTCGTTCTTTATGTCAAAATGAATAACATATGCAACAAATCAAGATTCCAAGTGTTTCATGAATTCACATTAATGTTTAGGGCACAAGTAAACCCCGACATATCATTCCATACATTAGATAGGTATCAATAAGAAAATTCGCATGAAAGAGCACTTACATGACAAAAACAATATATCCATCCATCGCATTTGCAAAAATGAAGCTCCAAGATAAGATAGCAATAACCCAAACATCAAAATGCATCAAGAAAACTCCAATTCGCCCATCAATTGCAGGTCTAATTTCTTTTTAAGAGAGGAAATCCAATCAAGGTGATGATGATTGATACAATGAGGCTCTCATGTATTTATATGAGCCTTTAGGGTATTCAAATGGCCTAAATTAGCCTAACAATTCCCCTAGAATAAAATAATGTGCAAAATAACACTACTTTGGTGACAGGCCCACCAAATAGCTCCAAAAGTTGAATAATAGGCCTCTCAAGAGGGATGAAATGATAGAAAAATAGCTAATAGGGCCATTGGAAGGCCAAATCAAGTCCCTCATGTTCCATAATGAATAGGTGGGCTCTAATAACAATTATGAAGGGGGTGGCCCCTTAATCTCCAAGCAAATGACCTGTGGTGCAAGCGTCATGGGTCTCCAACTGAATCAAGCAAGCTTGTGATCCATCAATAAAGGTTGGAATAATAATAAAAGCCCTCCTTGGTCTCCCTAGGTGAGACAAAACCCCATCTGGGCCCTGGATCAACTACTAAGTGTGTGGTGCAAGTGTGTAGCCAGTTGGGCAATGTGGTCCAACTGCATCATTATCATCAAATAATTGGGATACAAGCAAGCAATAGGTGGTGCTGAAGGATCCCATGGGGTGGCTATCTACTCTCTACTATGGCAGAGGCCCATGGCTCTTAATGCTAACCCTACAAGTGCCATCATGATCCTCCAAAGGGCTTAGATCCCGTATAAGGAGACCAAACCCAAAGATGAAGACCCACCTACAATCTTGTATAAGATCCAATGCGTCTCCTCACCTTCCAGTACAACAATTCATTAGTGCAATTGAGCAAATGAACTTACAAATCAAGGAACCAAATGGGCACTTCATAGTGGCATGCCCTTCCATGATGAGCTTCAGAAGGTACAGGTGTCTCCAGGCTCATGAAGGAGGTTAATCAAGGAACCAATTAGGTTGTTTCAACCTCTAAAGGAGTGAAGGTTCATGGTACATCTGCCAGGTGGAAAGTGTCATATGAAATAATGATGGAGCAAAGTGGGGCAGCAAGGAAGGCTCCAAGCCACACATGCCATGGTACAAGAGTAGCTATAATGAGGGAGGCCCACGCTTGGGTGTATAGATGTAGGAGGGAGAAATCGTGGTACATGAGTTACCTCGACCTTGGTTTTTCCACCCTTCTTCATATGCCTTTTCCTTTTATTGATTTTTTTTTCTTTTAATTGCTTGGGGCTCTAGGGAATGAGAGCATGATGTGAATGATATAGCAATGGATACCCCCTTAGAGTAGGGAATTTCACCACCCACCAGGGGTTGGGACAATCATGGGTTCCTTAGTGATGTAGGGGGCTCTCATAAGGAGCCATAGGAACCAGGGTGATGGCCATAATGATAGGGGTAGAGCTCATGGTTGGCTTTTGCCCACATGCTAAATTTTTATGTCCCGACCATATTTTGCATTTTATGGTATATTTCCTGTTGTAAGTGGCCAAAATATGCTATTTAACTTTCTTTTTGGCTACATCAACCTCCGGGGCATTGTTCCAGGCTCGACCCAAAGTGTGGACGAGGGGAGAGGGAGGCTAACTCCTTGTGGAGCCAATGGACAAATGTGGACTTGGATGGGAAATATGTGGAAAGGGGTTATAAGGACCGAAGGGGAGTGATGTATGTGGTGTCGGGAAGTGGGACCAGGAAACCAAAATCGAGGTTTTCCATGTAGTTCCACTCCTAAAGTTAGTAGCAAATAAAGGAGATCCCATGGGACTAGGATACAAGACTAACCACCAAGTTGGACAAGGGGACAAGAGTACAGACCAATTCCATTCTTTCCGCTGAATCCCCCCACTAATCCATGTCCATATGTGTCTATGATAAGCAAGCAAAAATACCCAATTAATGGAAGCCATACCTTCGGGGTTGGAAGCCCCAGCTTCAAACATACAATAATGAAATATGGGTGAGGGCACATAATGGCTAGCTCAGGTGGTAGAGATGGTGGCACATCGAGCTATTTGATGGCTTGCAAGGGGTTGTTGGCTGCCAGCTGAAGTCAACCTAGGAGAAAAACAATACTCCTATGGGTGTCACCCACTAGTGGTGGGTAATAGTACCAAAGCGAAAATGCAAATCCAAATATCCAAGAAAACCATTGGGTCAAACACCGTTTAAAAATCCGAAAGCCTCCAAGCTCAGTGATGGGTCCCATCAATAGGTAGATTTTAAGGGCCACATTTCAATCCTCCAACCCATAAATTCTTTCTTTCCTCACATTAATTCACAATTTTGGCTATAATGTGCTTAGTTGAAACATTAAAGGGTTCTTGTCATACTTCATGGCCTAATGTGGTTTATGTGCAGCCAAGAGAAATTTTTTGAGTGCATTTATGGTGCAGCGGCATGTTGGAGGTAGTTAGAGTAAGTGTAGGAGGCTTGTCCCATGCTTTTACTCTCCTTTGACTCTAAGTGATCCCTAGAATCACTCATCTTCACTCACCTACATCTCGAGGTCCACTAACAGTTGATCAACTCAAGTGCATGAGAGGATCTAAGGGAACTAGATCCATTAATTTCGAGATTTTGGAGGGAAGCAGTCCTCCTTTCAAGGGAGCTGCCCCTTAGTCATTTTTTGTATAAATAAATAGGCCTAAGGGCTCATTAGGATTCAAACTTTTGGGAGATAGGAAGATCTATTGAGAGCCAAGTACTTGAGATTGTTATTACCATTTTGATATGATGTATTTGAACTCCATTTTTTGTTAACTTTGGAGGGATGAAACCCTTGGGTTAGTGCCCAACCAAGAGGCTTTAGTCCCTCTCATGTATTTTATTTTGTCCTTGTTTAAGTAGTGGTATTTCTTTCCTAGTATAGGCAAAAGTTAGATTGCAAAAATTGTGGTTGCAGGCTTGATTACCACCTCTCTTGTGGGAAGTGTGGTTGAAGAGTCCACAACAACAAGTCAAAAATATGTATTTGTTTTCCTTTGGAAGTTGCTAGGCTTTGGTTTATAGTTATCTTGCATATTTTGTTTTTTCATCCTAGGAGTTAATATCATGTCTTTGCAAATGGATTAGATGCATGTTGTAGGATAGGATAGTTCTTGATGAAATAAATTAAACTCATCCTTTCCATCTTGATTTGTTTTTAGGTTTATGATATTTCCAAGAGTAAGAAAGGGTTGACTGTTAGTCTGTAGGTACTACCACTGACTTGCAGGTATTGGCACACTCATCCTACATCCATTTTGTCACCACCATCCTCATCCTAGACACCTCATACTTCTCTCAAAATCTGCGACCGAGATCATCTTTTCAGGGGTGTTAGGCTTGGAAAAATTCCTCACATATCCTTCATACACCCGCATCTACCTTTTCCCACCTTCAAAACACCTTTATTACCCTCAAGATGCTCTCAGATTCATTCCTGTAGCAAAACAAGGCAATCCTGTAGCAGTCCTATAGCATCTTGTAGCATTGTCTAAACTTGGTCAAATGTTCTCTAAGATCTTGATTTTTGCATTTTGGGATTGAGTGATGACCTCCAGGCTTTGAATCCATGATTGGGGAGGCCCAAGGACCACTCTAGACCCATCCTTCCTTCACTGCAATTACAAAACAACAATTAGAATTGGGAGGCAGATTTCTACATTTGAATCACAATGAGTATTCTCTTATGCAAGGTGTAAGGATCCTATTACTAAAGCTAAATTATCTTACACTCAGTGAGAGGGAGGGAAACTCTTCAATGCAAGTAGATT
>APFE030121867.1:22666-34644 GCA_000404065.3 Pinus taeda | reverse complement strand
CACATACACACACGCACACACATATAAAACATAACACCACATTTGTATTTATGTTAAAAGACTTAATGTTATAATGTTAAATGAAAAAAAACAATCTAGTGTTACATGAACCAAATGATACAAAAATTTCTATAGATATAAGCCTCATTTCATAATGCAACAGAAAAAACCATGGAAATAGAATAAAACCATGGACAATATTCAAAAAACGAATATTGGCCATGGTGATGGCCAATATTCGAAACCTCTATTTTTGTATTTCATGATGTAATATAAATCCACAACATTAATATCAATATGAACCAGTTATAAAAATTATTTTGAATGATTGGTTCATATAACTCGTTCTTTATGTTTGAATGGTCTGTTGCAAAGAAAAGAACAATAGGCACTTAAAAAGAAAAAGTAAATTGAAAAACATGAAAAATGATGTAAACAAATTTCTCAAATATTACTATGAATATGATGAATTTATTAATCTCATAAATATATGAAAATGGTTATTATATTAAAAGTAAATCAAGAGGCCAATAAAAGCAATTCGAAAAACATACTTTAAAGAAGGTCACACTGTTATTAGTTGTATGTCATAGCGATATGGAATTCAATTGCTCCTCTTATTCCTTCTTAATTTTAACATATGCGCTATCTTTCATCTTGGCAAAACGTTGAAAACAGAAAGGCAGTGCATTTTGTAAACCATCTATTGATTTCACTCTTGATATGGTTGTGAAGGTAAGGCCTTGTTTCTCTTTATTCCCGATATCAACAGACGCTTGTTCTAAAGTCAATCCCCATTATTTGTGGATTGTAAGAACCCATGCCATCTTCAAAGGAATTTGTTTTCGATTTCCTCTTATCACTGGTGTGATAGGGACAATGTTTGGATTGCTTGCATCAAATGGAACACCAACATACTTATAAAAAACAATAATTGTGAACATTGGAAGTTGAGGTGGCTTAGAGGTATGCGTATAAAATATATCCTTAACATAACCAAGTGCACCATTCACCAAGTCAGCTTCAACCCATAAATTACATGTCAACATAACATGATGACCGTGAAACAACAAAACTTCATGGTCCAATTGATCATCATCAACAACAATGATTTCTGAACGCCTTGAATTCTCAGCAACACATCGTGCAATTGGAGAATTTAATGATTTTAACATATGCCTATTATGGAAGGAGACCAAATTATTTCTTGGAAACATGTGAACTGCTGCATTAAATAAATCTCTTTCTCTAGGATGCAACCTCATATTAGACCATGACATAAAATCCCAATCTTCAAGAACAAGTTCTACATTTCTTATGTTATTGAGGATTCTATGTAAACAAGATTGTTTCTCATTAGTCCCTTGTTGGCGAAAGATTGTGACAAGAGTGACAATAGTGTTGAATTTGTTCCACAAGACTTTTCCTGCTGTATTACCTGCATACGAAGGATTATCTCTCACAGGAGGCAGCTGGCCAAGGTCACCCACAAGGATGATGGATCTACCACCAAAAGGAAAATTATTTTTCTTTGGAAATGCTTCTTGTAATCAAGCATTTGTTTGCGTAAACATCCTTGATACTAGAAAGCTCATTTCATCAAACAATATATGTCTAACATGTCACATTTCTTCTTGGAATATTGTAAGTGACTGCCCTTGTAGTGGCTACATATCTTTAATTGGAATTTTTCAGAGCTACAATGGAAAAGTAAATAATTCCCAGTGCCCAAAGTGCCTTGAACAATCATAAGAAGAGGTTCACATATCTCATATTCAAAAAAGTGCCTTAAAACAATTTCAAAAGCAAGTCATTGTTTTTCCGAAAAGAATTTGGATATGTAAATATTCTGTTTGAAAGGTCAACAATATCCCCTTGATTTTGCATTCGATATAAAATTAATAGCTTCTTCTGCAACATCATCAGAAATAGTTGTACTTTCCCAGTCAAAAGATATATCAAAGTCCCTTCGACCAAGGGTTCGAAGATCAAAAACATTCACATCATTTGGTGGAACCAAGCAAGAGAAAATTTTCCATTCTTGAAAATCATCTTCAAGATTTGTTTCATGGTTAGAAAAATAACCATCTTCTTCATCTTCAATATTGTCTATAGTTGATATATTTCTACCAACATGCCATGCTTGATATAAAAAAATCCTACAATTTTCAATAACAATATCAGCTGAAATGCCAATTTTTGTAGGAACATCACAAAATGGCTTGTACAAGAGCAATTATGTCCAGAAAAAGGTTTCAAATTCCTTTGAAGCCTCACCGGGAATAGAATAAAACCATGGCCAAACCTGAATAATAACATGAACATCTCTAGGCTTCCATGAATCTTGTTTACACTTGCTATCAAATGTCAAAGATATTGTTGTTTCTATCAAAGATAGATGTTCAAGGAAAAAAGGTCTCTTCTGATAATGTTGAATAAAAGTATCCTCAGGTGAGCATTGACAACCATTCTTTGAGATTTTTCTAAAGACATTTCTTCCAACATTTAAGGAAATAAAATTCGGACTACAAATAAGAAGAGGTATCTTAAGCAACATATGGCACATTTCTTGTGCTCAAATGTCATGGTCAACAATCGTTTATGAAAGAAACCTTCTATATGCACATAAAGCATGATCGTGAGAGCCAATAGAATTTGAAATTATAGTTGACATATGATGATAGCTTTTAGACCTTTTTTCAGCTCTTGATGCATACTTATCAACATATTTCAAGATAGCATAGCGAGAAAGCATTGGCTGGCAATCAACATTTGCATGCCACATTGTTAGAAGGTCAATGTTATGTATATTAAGCCTGTCACCATTTCTTGTTGGCTCATATTTTTTTCTTCCTTGATCATCTATGAACAATCTTGATTCATCACAAATATCCCATGGAGCATTTTAGTGACATGTCAGAATAGTGCCCTTTTGCGCAAATAAGAATCTACAGTACACTTCGTGTGCCTTTGGACACCGTTTAACAATTCTTCATAATAATTTTGAGGATTACAAGAGAAAGTGTTACTAGTATTCAATAGGAAAGGGTCATCATTGAGGCTTCATGGAACCATTATGTTGCGATGATGTATGACACGTAGATTCCATGCAATTACATATTTGTCGAAGAATATATTTTCAAATTGTACATCAGAAGCATTTGACCAATCAAGTATTTCCATGTCATGAGCGCCTTCTAACCATAACAAACCATGAATATGTGCTAAACCTCTATGTTGCCACTCATATCTGAAAAAATGAAGATATAGTTACTACAAACAATTTAAATAGAATCATAATAAAAGTTGACAAAGAATAGAAAACAGATTCAACAACACAAACCTGTACTAGAAGTCTTTAGCTTTAAGATATTTTTGGATAACTTCCTCTCAAAAAATATTGAATCTATGGTGCATAAATGTAGCAAAAATATGAGGGTACTGGATAACATTCTCAATTTTCATATGATGTTCAATTGAAGAATGAGAATGTGAATGTATGGGCATGTGGTTATGCAACTCTGGCCACTTTGTGTCAGTTGCACCCAAAGTAAAAAATAAAGATGGACATCCTAACTGAGTAATCATGTTAGTCAATTCAACTCGCCACTTAATCCATTATGCCCTTGTACCTCTCAGATAAGAACCAAACATCATAAGTTTCTCAACCAACTTATTATCTGTTAAATCAAAGAGTTGGTGGCACAACTCTTCAATTGTTGTAGGTGAGTTATCATGTAAATGTTTCTTTTCAAAAAATTTAGCAGTTGCTTGGATCTGATGCTGAATTATCATGTTCAATAGGTAATATCAAAAGTGAGGATGGCTTCCGAATCTTTGGTCATAGTACCTAAGAAGATGCAATGCACACTCATGAAGTTCAACACTAGAAATACATTGTTGCAACTAATTAACATCACCAGTGGGGAACAATGTTGGGAATTCCATATCTAATAACCCCTTTGTATTATATTCATTCACTCTAGAGGTACCAATAATGGGCCAATCCATGTCCTGAACATGTGAAAAATCGACATTATAAAAAAATGCTCTAATTTCTTCCACTTCTCTTCATTCATTTGGTAGGTGGGCAATAAAAGAAGAAGAATGAGAGGGAAAACGCTCAACAGGAAACCCTTTATTACTAGTTTCATTGATCTAAGATTCTTCAATATCACAATCAACAAATTTAAGCCTAGAGGAGACATCTGTTGATCTTTCAGGAAGAGCATTCACTGACAATTACAACATCTCGATAATATTGTTCATGTTGGATTTTGAAAAGCAATCTAGCCATCACTCGAGATATTTTGACATAACATTCTTAATATTTATACTGAGTGGCATGTCTCCTCACAATCAGGGATTCAATATCTTCAACATGTAGGGAAAGACTTTGTACAATTGTAGAAATATCTTGAGGAAAACTAATTGTAAGACCAATATACTTATATTTCCCAACTCGAGCATGTGTCAATTGCAAAATAGGATTCACATGTGCTATTAGCATTTCTTCAACTTGAGTAAGAACTCTTAAAATATGAGGTTTCTCACCAGGATCCATGTTATTATATTGAAAAAAAAAAGGGGCTCCTCTTTCACTCTTACAACGTCTAGAAATAGGTCCTTCAAAATGTCTCAAAACGTGGATTTTGGGATACAATTCTTGTCAAATGTGGCACATTTGGACAATTGACAAGATATCTATATCTGATTAAAATCATTTATGCATTACAATAATGTTTTCATAAAAATGAATATGATCTCTATTGGCCGAATCATGTTGAAAGCCATTTGGAGGAGTGAAATTTCTTCTAACATGTATTTCATCTTTAGGAACATGAGATTCCCTTCACAAATTTGAAGCATGTGGAATGGATCTATGAGAAGGTCTTTCCAAATTTATGGTCTGGATTTTGTGAACTTGAGAGGATGTAAAGGTCTTTTTATCATAAAAGATTTTAAAATTTAATTTCCAACTAATTATAAATGAAAAAAATGAAAAAGAATAAAATACATTGAAACTTTACATTTGCGTCTTGATGTGGATGAGGGTTATGACATGGTTGCTCTTGGATTCTAACATCAGTTGATGGAACATTTTGGGATGTAGTTCTTATGCCTCTATTCAAATGATTTGATTCCTGTTTCAAAAAAATAAAATACGTTATAAAACTAAACATCCAACAAAGAAAGATTCAAAAATGGAAAAGAAATAAAATACATTGAACATCTACATCAGTTTTACAATTTGATGTTTTGGATTCCAATTCTCAAACCTAATGAGATGAAATCATTGTTTCTCCATTAAAGGATAGAAATTACAATGTCTAACCAACTATAATGAAAAAATGAGAAAAATATCAAATACACTCAACATTTACATTTGTTTGGTGATGTGGATAAATTCTATGAGATGGTTCCTCTTCACTTCTAACATTAATAGATGGAACATCTACGAAGTTAATTTGTATGCCTATTTTGAAATGAGTTGTGTCTTGTTCGAAGAAAACAAATTCAACAACACAAACCTGTACTAGAAGTCTTTAGCTTTAAGATATTTTTGGATAACTTCCTCTCAAAAAATATTGAATCTATGGTGCATAAATGTAGCAACAATATGAGGGTACTGGATAAAATTCTCAATTTTCATATGACGATCATTTAAAGAACGAGAATGTGAATGTATGGGCATGCGGTTATGCAACTCTGGCCACTTTGTCTCAGTTGCACCCAAAGTAAAAAATAAAGATGGACATCCTAAATGACTAATCATGTCAGTCAATTCAACTCACCACTTAGTCCATTATGCCCTTGTACCTCTCATATAAGGCCCAAACTGCATAAGTTGCTCAGCTAACTTATTATTTGGTAAATCAGATAGTTGGTGGAATAACTCTTCAATTGTTGTAGGTGAGTTATCATGTAAATGTTTCTTTGCAAAAACTTCAGCAGTTGCTTGGATCTGATGCTGCATTATCATGTTCAATAGGTAATATCAAAAGTGAGGATGGCTTCTGAATCTTTGGTCATAGTACCTAAGAATATGCAATGCACACTCATGAAGTTCAACACTAAAAATACGTTGTTGCAACTAATTAACATCACCAATGGGGAACAATGTTGGGAATGCCATATCTAATAACCCCTTCGTATTATATTCATTCACTCTAGAGGTACCAATACTAGGCCAATCCATGTCTTGAACATGTGAAAAATCAACATTATAAAAAAAATGCTCTAATTTCTTCCACTTCTCTTCATTCATTTGGTAGGCGGGCAAAAAAAGAAGAAGAATGAGAGGGAAAACGCTCAACAGGAAACCCTTTATTATTAGTTTCATTGATCTAATATTCTTCAATATCACAATCAACAAATTTAAGCCTAGAGGAGACATTTGTTGATATTTCAGGAAGAGTATTCACTGACAATTACAACATCTCGATAATATTGATCATGTTGGATTTTGAAAAGAAATGCAGCCATCAATCGAGATATTTTGACATAATATTCTTAATATTTATACTGAGCGGCATGTCTCCTCACAATCAGGGAGCCAATATCTTCAACATGTCGGGGAAGACTTTGTACAATTGTAGAAATATCTTGAGGAAAACTAATTGTAAGACCAATATACTTATATTGCCCAACTCGAGCATGCGTCAATTGAAAAATAGGATTCACACGTGCTATTAGCATTTCTTCAACTAGGATCCATGTTATTATATTGAAAAAAACAATGGGCTCCTCTTTCACTCTTACATCGTCTAGAAATAGGTCCTTCAAAATGTCTTAAAATGTGGATTTTGGGATACAATTCTTGTCAAATGTGGCACATTTGGACAATTGACAAGATATCTATATCTGCTTGAAATTGTTTATGCATTTCAATCATGTTTTCATCAAAATGAATATGATCTCTATTGGCCGAGTCATGTTGAAAGTCATTTGGAGAAGTGAAATTTCTTCTAACATGTATTTCATCTTTAGGAACATGAGATTCCCTTCTCAAATTTGAAGCATCTGGAATGGTTCTATGAGAATACCTTTCCAAATTTATGGTCTACATTTCGTGAACTTGAGTGGATGTAAAGGTCTCTTTATCATAAAAGATTTTAAAATTTAATTTCCAACTAATTATAAATGAAAAAAATGAAAAAGAATCAAATACATTGAAACTTTACATTTTTGTCTTGATGTGGGTGAGGGTTATGACATGGTTTCTCTTGGCTTCTAACATCAGTTGATGGAACATTTTGGGATGTAGTTCTTATGCCTCTATTCAAATGAGTTGATTCCTGTTTCAAAAAAATATAATACGTTATAAAACTAAACATCCAACAAAGAAATATTCAAAATGGAAAATAAATCAAATACATTGAACATCTACATCAGTTTTACAATTTGATGTTTTAGATTCCAATTCTCAAACCTAATGAGATGAAATCATTGTTTCTCCATTAAAGGATAGAAATTACAATGTCCAACCAACTGTAAATGAAAAAATGAGAAAAATATCAAATACACTCAACACTTACATTTGTTTGGTGATGTGGATAAATGCTATGATATGGTTCCTCTTTACTTCTAACATTAGTAGATGGAACATATACGAAGTTAATTTGTATTCCTATTTTGAAATGAGTTGTGTCCTGTTCGAAGAAAATAAAATATGCCATAAAATTCAATGTCAAACCAACTAGAAATTTATTTTTTTTGTAAGCAAAGGAGTGACCATTCTTTTATATTATTTCGAATTGAAACCATTACATGACCATAGTGGCCTCAACCTACCCCGTACGGAAATCAGGTCTGTTGGCCACCTTAAGTTTTTGACTGCCATCCAAAAACCAAAAATCTTGATTCTTCTAGTCCATGCAATGTATACTAAACATTCATAACCACTACTATTATTTCTATTCTGCATTATATATTCAAAATAAAAATCAAAAACTATCGTCTGTCCTTAACAAAACTGTAGAGAGTCTACCCATGTCCTCAGATGTTGTCCTGCATGGTTCCCTTCTGTCCATCTTCTTCCTCTATGCCCTTGTTAATCTTCTCTATCTGCTGCTAAATCTCATCCAATTTTTCATCCTGCATCATCATGGTAATCTGGATGTTTTTCAGTTCTCTCCTCAGATTAGGAATTCCTTGGGATAATTCTGCCATTTCTACGACAACTTGCTTCATGGCCTTTGCCAGCAGTCTTTTCATCACCCAGTATACATGCATGGCTCGTTTGTATAGTGTCATGCACCCTCTTGTGTTTCCCGGATCAGGAAGCAGGTACACCTAATCTTCCCCTGCTGCTCCAACCTCGTCCCTTGCCTACTCGTCCTCTGTTTCTGTAGTTTCCTCCGCAACCCCGACCTTTCACGCCTGAAGCGCTCCCAAATTCTCCTTCTTCCTCGTGCCCCGGCTTCTCCTATGTCCATGCTCCCTTTCTTCTTGGAATTCTCCTTTTCAAAACCTCCATCCTCCCTAACCCTCTTCCTTTACTGTTCAAACCCATCTTGGTCTGTTTCATACATCTCCACGTCGTCCTCTGAATAGATCTGAACTGTCTGGAATTGCTCTTCTTTCTCTCTAACCACGATATCCTTCCCTTTTCTCCCTGGACTGCTTCGGCCTCTCAACTCCTCTTCCGCCTCGTCTCTCGTTCTCTTCCTTGTTGCCATTTGATATCTCCTACCGGTGTTTTCTTTCACTCCTATCTACCTACTCTGCCCTTCTGTAATGTTACCTGGTTCTTCCACCACCCTGTCGCTTCGCATACTCGCCCTTCCTTCCCTTATCGGCTTCTGGGCTTTGTATTGCCTTACTCCTTTATTGTATCTTCCCTTCCGCTGCTCTTCGTTACTCTTACCACGATCCTCCTACCATCTGTCGCTCTCTTGATTGTCCACCTCTCCTCGTCCTTCTTTTGCACCATCGTACCTACACCCATTCTCGGCCGCATTACCTTCGTCATTTCCTTTCTTCATTGCTTCCTTGCCGCCCCTCCTCGGTATGATATCCCTTCTGCTACTCGTCCTGTCCACCCTCATCATTGTCCAGTTTGCTTTTTCCTTGTCATCCTCCCTGTCCTGCCTTATGTTGATTGCCCTGATCGTCGCAGTTCTCACCCCGATCGGGGGTCCAACCAACTAGAAATTTAAAAGATGAAAAACAAATAAAAAACCTTGAAAATTTATATTAGTTTGGTAATTTCATCTTCGAGGAGAATGCACTTGAAGGTTATGAAATGCTTCATCTTCACTTCTCAGATTAGTAGATGGAACACTTTGGGGATTAATTTCTAGACCTCTATCAAAACGAGTTGTATCCTATTCCAAGAGGATAAAATAACTTATAAGTTTAGTAAATAAAACTTTTTAAATAGAGGAATGTAATAAAACAAACACTATTGCAGAAAGAATCAAAATATCATTGTGTTACCTCCATTGTTCCATGCAAAATATTATCAGGGATGACTGATACTCTTCTTGGGACCACATTACTTTGAGAAGCGAGATTGGAGGATCTGATGTTTCTAGTAACTGGCTCCAAATTATCAAACAAATGACCAGTTGAACTACCATCCAAATCATCACACACAATGTCATCATTACCTCCACCATGGATGTTTCACAACCTTTGGCCGTCAAAACATGAAATTGGACACACAGAAGGGTTAGGGTGGACATTTTCATCCACGTTCTCAATATGATGTTCATCCCGATTGCAAGATGTTTCCCCAATGTTACGAACATTTTCAAGAGAGCATCGAACAACAAGATTATGCTGACGAGGAGCATATTCTGATAATGAACTACCAACATGAAATGTTATTTCCATTTTATCATCCATAGTGTGATACTTACGAGGAATTATAAAGTATTTTTCAAGAGTGGCTTCACTCTTTATTCTATGATATGTAGCTCTCCTATGCTCATTTATGGCATCCCTATTTTGTTGATACCGTAAACGACAACTTTCATTAGACCTCTCACGTGATTTTGGTGACAAGTTTCGTTATCTTGTACGCTTACTTATGCCTTCAGATGACATGTCTACAATGAATAATAAAATATTCATTATGGAATAAAAAAACATGGAACATAGAGATTATCTAATATAAACAAACACAAAAGAATGAAAAAGGTACAATTTTTTTCTTGGAAATCGTAAAAAAACATAAAAAAAAATTGTATATTTTATTTTTTCCAACCATATAAACTTATCAAAATGTATAAGGCTTTTTGCGAAAGGATAAAAACAAAAATGGTTTTTTCAAAAGGGGTAAAACATAAATGAATTCTTCCAAATGACTTAAACAAAAAGGTCTAAATTTCCATGTATCATATTAGAATCAAAACAAAACCCATACTGATGGGACACAATATTGTAAGAATGATATGAATTGGAAGTATATCTAAAAATTTGGAACTATATACTATCAAAATATAAAAATATTAAAATGTACATAAAGATATAACATTGTTTGAGAATCATGACAAAAACCAGTACAAATCACATGTATAACATAACTCATAGCAATTATAATTATAAAAATAGAGAAGGATGCATAACATCGAGACACATTTACATGTAATTAAGAAAGTTTTAGGGGAATCAATATGAAATATTTTGAATCATAAAGATTGATACAAGCATAATTTTAAAGTGTTACCATAAAGACCCATAGTAAGTATAGAGACAAAAATGGAAATGTTTTCCACATACATAGAGAGTATATAAAATGGAAATATTTATAGGAGATCCTAGGAATACTAATATCCTAAGAATCCATATCCATATCCAATGGTGGAATCTCATCAACAGAATCCATACGGGGAGCAATTATAAAAACATTTCCATACTCAATCAAATCATTTCAATCCTCCAACGTTGGGTACCAAAACTAAGACATCTGTTCATTAGTTGAATTATCAATATTTGATGGAAAATATATGCTAGTCATCATGTCATATAATAGGAAAGGAACTTCACTGCAATTGCACATAAGAACCAGAGCATGAACTATTCGAAATGGAAGATAACCAGGACATTTGCTATTTATATATGTGGAAATTTCTTCCAACAACTTCCATCTGAAACCCCAATCATCTTCAAAGTAGTCAATTATTCATTCAATGCACGGCTAATCAAATTGGAAATGATTTAATTCTTCAATTGACCATACAGAAGTGGATCCCTCATTGACAAGGCATATCAACTTATCGATGTATATTGCTAACGACATACACCGTATGTCACTAATTGAAACAAACAAAAAACCTCATTCATTTTTTATTACATCAAACCAATAGATTGTATACCCGTACCAAAGATAATCTTCAAAATCTTTGTCTAGATACAACCAAAACAATTTACTTTTATAAAACATGCCATTAGTAGGGGTTTAAGTGCCACAAAATGGAACAACAACCCTTTGACATACCCTATCAAGACTACAGTAAACATAAAATTTAGACTGCATTCTATCATACCTATGCTTCGTGGACACTACACTTATGATTGGATTAAACGAAATTGAATAAAGATGATAAGGTGAATAAATAAAGAAAGGAAACTAAAATTGACACGTTAAGAAGGGGTATGAAGTAAATTAAAAGAAAATGTAAAATAATAAAGATAGATAATAGATAATAAATACAAGTTTAAAAGTAATTTTAAGGCTATAAAAAGATCTTAACATTATAAAATTATTTTATGATTATAAATTTATTTAGTAAATAGATGGATGCTAAAAGGAAGAAGATGAAAATCTGAATTATCAAAGAGAAATATTAAAACAGAAAAGAGAAATCAAGGAGAAAAATGGAACAAGAGGAGAGGCAATATTGGATAGTTTTATAAAATTATTATAACAAATGTAGTTACAAAACTATTTAAATTCATTTTAATTAGAAAAGGATCCTATTTATTTTGATTCTCTAGTTCATTTGAAAAAACAATTGTAATTTTAAATT
>APFE030121867.1:9794-22656 GCA_000404065.3 Pinus taeda | reverse complement strand
ATGAATATTATACTAATATTATTATAATAATATATTATAAATAATAAAACTCCAAACTACTACTAACTATATATTAATTTTATTAATGTAACACTAAAAAGCCATATATCAAGCTTATCAATGTAACACATAGAAAGGGATATTCTCAAAATTTGCATAGGAGATAGTGACACCCACAACAACTACTATTGGTTGTATCAATTTTATCAATCTAACACCAAAACACAAAAAGAAGATTGAAGCTGTGCTTTGAGGTGGACCACTGACCTATTTTTTCTCGATACTATTGGGTGTATCAATTTTATGAATCTAACACCAAGATACAAAAATAAAATTGAAGCTTTTCATTGAGGTCGACTACTGACCTATTTTTTCTGGATGTGTTTGATATACTCCGTATATGAGACAAATATACAATCACATTTTCTAATGTAGTTGATATAAGCAAATATGTTTATATCAACCACATTAATAATTATTATGTGTATTTTTTAAACACCAACTCTTTATGATTATTAATAACTATATAAATAATAACAACTATATATTATTTATATATATTATTATATGATTATTATATTAATATTATAATAATAATATAAACTCATAATAATATTAGTAATATTAATTAATAATAAAAATAAGTCATAATGATATTAGATTATCTTTATAACCCCACGGGGGTAGGCGAGTTAGTAATCACAATGCAATGAAGTTTGTTAGAAGGGCGGGCTCCGTACTGAAGGTCATGAGTTCAAATCCCCTAGACTAGCTTGGAAGTTGTGGAGAGGGGCAGGCGTAGTTTCCTAGGGGTTATAGTGGCAGTGGTTAGAATCGATCCCGTGTAACATGAGTTGCAAGGCTGCTCCAGTTGTTGTTCCTCCGTAATAAAAGAAAAAGAAAAATATATTATATTATCTTTATATTATTATAATAATAAATAATATTAATTAATTATTATATTATTAATAATAATAATAGTACTATAATTATTCTTATATTATTATAATAATATAATATTATAAAATAATAAATAACAATTATATGTATTTTATATAATAATAAAATATATTTATAATAATAATAAATAATATTATAATAATATATAAATAATATTATCATTATATTATTAAAATAATATAAAAAAATAATAATAATAATTATATTATTATTATAATAATATGATTATATATATATTATGATATTATTATAATTATTATAACAATAATATAAAATAATAATACAATATTCACAATAATAATAAAATAATAATAATAATAATAATAATAACAACCGTGATCAGGAGGAGGGGGAAACCTCCAGGTGCTCGGGTAAAGGCAGAAAACCCAGGGAAACGGTCAATCTCAGGATCCGTCGGACTGAGCAGGCCTTCCTCCGTAACTCCCATCCGGCCGTGCGTAGGATCTTGGATTACCTCGAAGAGGAAGCGCTGCAGAATTAGTTTGAAGACGAAATGGAAGATTTAGAATTTCTCCTTCATGACCCAGGACATACCAGAGGGCGCATGTCGCTAATCAAGCAGTCGCTGCACATCTATTGGGTGATGAAGGGGCTTCTAGCCAAGGCCATGGAGCATGTGGCCAAGGAGATGGTGGAGCTGGCACAAGGAGATCAAACTATTCGCAAAGAACTGAGCTACCTGCGTATAGCTATGACAAAGCAGGAAGAGCAGCTGGACGCTATCCAGCAAATGCTGAATCGGGACCATTCTGGACCAGCGGGAGCAGCGAACCAGCAACCTGATGGCGGCACTGACTGAGTTAAGATATGTTTAGAAAATGCAAGTGGTTTTTTTGTTTTGGTTTTGTACATGTGCAAAATAGGAACAATCATGTTGTACAAACCAGTAGTTTTAGTAATAGTTTTAGTAAGTTCCAAGATTGTGTAGTTTACTTAGCTAAGACTGCCAGGCTATGGACCTACTATTTTTGGGCTGCTATTAAGAACTATAGATGGTGCTATGTCCCAGTTTCCCCTCGAGGGCGGGCTTCAACTGTTTTCTGATATGCTGTAATGTTCTGTTGATCAAGTAATAGAATGAGTACCATCCTAGCTTACAAAAAAATAATAATAACAACCGTGATCCAATAATAATTAGAATTTTGATAAGGAAATTATTATGTGTAATTTTTTAAACACCAAATGTTTATGATTATGAACCCCACGGAATAATATTAAACCCACAGGACTAATATTATAGATTTGAGACTTCTGCGATCAACATTTTGTGTAGTGATGTCTTCTGGAGTCAACACAATCATTTTTTATTTTATCGACGTTTTGAACCAACCTCTGTGGTTCATCATCAGGATCAGATGTGTGAAAAAGTCAGATAATGATAGGGCAATAAATAGAGGAAAGGCTAGGATGGTAATGTGAGGAGTCGACAGGTTTGATAATGTTTAAGAAATAAATTAAGTTTAATTATTTTTTTTTGAAATTAAAGTAATACCTAATGTTATTTGTTCTAGTATGATATAAAAGTTTTTGTATTAATTGATTTTGTTGACTTAGGACTATTAATGTTAATTTTACTATGTATTACTATTAATGTTTTAAATATTGTAAAATAATTAAAGAATGTACTATAATGACTAATTAGGGACTAATATTATAAACCCAACATATATAAACCCTAAGATAAATATTCTAAACACTAAAATAAACATGATTGACCATCATTGATTTTAATTTTGAGATGATCCTTATCACAATTCCATGTTCCACTTCAATTGTGTATCACTCATTTCCATTTCAACGTTATACACTTTTTTCCATTTCAACATCTCACCATGAATACCGCCTACTTCTTCCGGGGATTTCTAAACCTTCATTGTAATAAACAATAGGTATTCTCCCGAATTTATACTATGTATGTACTTAGAGAAATAAGATAAAGTAACCAAAAAGAACAAACTGATAAAGACACTAGGGAGCTTAAAAACGAATTAAGAAAAAACCTTGGCATCTAGATCGTGGAGCTGTACTACGAGGTAAGACAATCCAGCAAAGTGATTGGTCTAAAAATGTTCCACCCCTCCACCAACTAACTCCGACCATTTTAGTATCCACAGATGCAAATATTATTTTCATAACACTAGAATGCCTTTGAGCACATTGAAAATGACCTTCACGTTTTGGGGTTATGCCAATGAAATTTGTACCAATTCAATTGCTAGAGGCCACAGTAGAGGAATCATCAACATATCTTCTCCAAGCTGGTACAAGTGCAACATGTCTCACATTCATTTCTAGCTTCCAATTTAAAAGGGTAAAAATATCAACTAATCACAATCCCCTAATAATCTCATGAATAAGAAATAATTCATATATTACAGTTGCCATACAGTTCACATGATTAAGAAAATAATGTATCCAAAGTAGATTAAGAAAAATAATTGGGTGTTTGATTATATGAATTTTGGAATGCAATTCTCAAATAATCTACAGTGCAAAAAAATAATCTCATAAATTTTTACTTTCAGAAGATAATATTTGACTTTGGCAATAGTTGAAGCTTGTTAAATTGACTTTCACAAATGTTTTATGTAGGATGAATTCTCCCATGGACCCTCCAAAAGGCCATGTAATTGGTCCTCCATATACGATATATAAACTATAATGGCTGGAAAATGACGGTCACCATTCTTTGTTGGATGAAGGCCAGTTGCCATCTATGCAACTTCTATCATAATATTTCTTGCAACTATATTCAACAAAAAATGGTTGCAACTACCTAGACATTACTTACACACAAAGCACCATCCACATCCTTCCTTTGTTACTTCCATAACTTTCTTTCTAAAACATGGCCATCGCAACTACACATTTTCCGAGGAAATTATCTTTACTTTTTCTGGAAGTGTTGCTGATGGAGGTTTCTTTGAACATACTCATGCATTCGCTCATTGAGATTGCGCACCTTTGACTACTAAATTTGTAACTTCCTATGCAACCATATCACCTAAAACATATAAATTAATGTATGAATTTGAATTAAAGGTCACTTTCTTATTTGACGGATTGTTGCTGACTCCATGACAAACAATATTGACTTATTAAGGATTTCTATTTAAATAACATAACTACTATGGTAAAAGGATGTTGATTACTGCAGGATTCCATAAGGGTTTTGGGTAAACCCTAGGTTTTTACTGCAGACTTTGGCATTTACTAGAGTAGCATACCTGTCGCCGATAGTATTGCCCATTGTTCCCGTTGCTGCCTTGTCCGTCGCTTTTAGAATGTTGGTTTCAGCTCGTATTATGGGGGATTTGATGGATATTGAGGAAGTCGATTATTCCCAAGATCGACAGCCAGATCATGTCATTTTCAGGCACCCTTTTTTCTCATCATCGGAAGTTGGCTCTAGTCTCTCGTCTGGCCCTTTTCCACCAAACTCGTTGCCAGTGGTAACCTTGCCAGAGCACTGTTTTGCACCATCTTTCACGAGATCTCTCTCTCTTGAATCCCTAGCTCTGGATATACCTCCTTTATCCCTTGGGACATTACACATTCTAACTACGAATATGCCTCCATCGCCTTCATTCGACCCACATCCACCATTTTCATATTTCTTCGCTGTGACGTCTGTGGGTATCCATACCTCGGTGGCTCCAAACCCGTTTTTACCCGTTCACTCGCTATCAGGCTATTTCGAGACACTGGCTGTCAAGGTCAAGACTACAAAATCCATTCCTCTAGAAGGTTGCCCCGACCCTTTGATGGAACATCCATCTGCACCTCGCTTGGGGAAGAGGAAATCTAAGTGCGTGAAGATGACCTCCAAGGATATTACGATCCGGTTCGGTGAAACCTCTGCAATCGGGGAAGCGACATTTATGGCCAGCACAATACTTGTCGGACATGTTTGCAGAAGGGCTTATTCGGCCACAAGACTAACTCTATGGGTCAAGGAAATCCAGGGAATATTACTCAAAGAAATGCCTGAGGTACACGTTCTACCTAGGGGTTGGTTTGCCCTTCACTTTGCAAAGGAGAATTATACAAATTTGGTTCTTCCTCGATACTAGGACATTGAGATGGCTTCGGTCCTTCTCAAGATATGGAGCCCTCTTTTTGATCCTAAGCGAGAAAAAATTGGGGCTGAACCCTTATGAGTATGCTTGCCAAGGCTTCCTCTATAGTATTGGTGCGAGGAGGTCTTCATCAGAATCGGGAATGCCCTTGGTACATATCTGGACCATGACCGCACCTTTGTGGAATCAAGAAATAGAGCCCTTGCCCGTATCCTGGTCCGTTTAAACGCTCGCGAGGGTTTGGAGGAGAAGATTATGCTCCAAAGGGGGAAATATACCAGGATCCAGATATTGGACTATGAAGGGGTTCCATTTCACTGTTGACGATGCCACAAGGTGGGCCACATATTTAAGGATTGCCCCCTTAATAAGAAACTAGAGGATAACCCTAAAGCATCTTCTACACCATCTAAGGTCGATTTGCTGGCCATCTAGCGTGCACCTGCTTCGGGCCCTATTCCTCCAGTCAACAATCCTCCTCCTAAGGTAGTAGACGAGGATCACAGACCGCTCTTGCCACCTATCACCATGTCTCGGGCAACTGTTGAAGCTGCCAAAGCTTTGTGTACTCCTCTCACCCTTCTTATCTCTTCTATTACTCATTGCTCCTCTTTTGATGCACCTTCCATCACTATGGAACATTGCACTATGTTGTCCTCCCCTATTGTTGCACCTTCTGCTCCCTCTCTGCATTCATTATCCACATCCTCGTCTTCTCCATCTTCATCTAGGGTTTCAAAATCTCATCATTACAATCTCTGACCCCGTTCACTACCTAGTGGCACTTTGATACAGTTGGCTGGATTGGGTCTCTCTATTGCTAGTCCAGCCTCTCTATCATCTTGGGGGAGAAAATCTGATCTATCCAAAGCTATCAGACGTGCTAGAGCTGAATTTGCCTCTGGCCGTCAATCTACTCTTGATGGGGTTCTTAGAGCATTGAATACCCTTGGTAGCATTCCCCCATGAAATGTCTTTGTTTTAACTGCCAAGGCATGGCTAGTGCCTCTAAGAAACTAGCCCTGCGTAGACTTTTTGAGATTGAACCTGTTGACATTATTATGCTGCAAGAGACCATAGGCTCAACTGATCTCATCACCAGTACTTTGATCTATATTTCCCCGGGATGGCACTATATGGCAATGGACGCTATGGGGAGATCCGGTGGTCTTGCCATTGGATATAATCCCAAGACCATTAGATTCAATGCATCTTGGGGAGGCCATGGTTTCCTGGGATTAGATCTCTTTTCGGCATAGCTTGGCACCAACCTACAGATTGTCAACATTTATGGTCCTTGTCAACAAAGGGAGCATTTTTGGTAGCACCTGCTTGCCCTCTCCATTTTCTCATCTGATCACATCATTATTGGGGGTGATCTCAACTTCTCCCTAGGCTATGGTGAATCATCGGGGTCTATGGTAGAAGTGGACTCAATCTTGGGGTTTATGACTAATCTCCTGGAGTGGTTTAATTTCATGGATGTCCCTATGAACAAGCCTCTTCCCACATGGAGGAATAGAAGGGTGGGTGAGGCTACTCTCTCTCGTAGATTAGACAGATTCATTATGAAGGGGCCCCTAACACAATAGTTGCATCACTATAAACAATGGGTAGGAACTATGGGTATCTTAGATCACTCTCCCATTTATCTGGAGATAGTGGGGCCTCACCATAAGCCAAAAGCCCCATTCAATTTTAATCATGTCTCGCTTCAGGACCCTTCTTATGTTCGTATGGTTTCGGCCTTCTAGGCTACTAACCCAATCGATAGATCTCACTCCATGACAAAAGGCTTCTGTTTAAACTTATCTAAGATCAAGCATCTGTCTATCAAATAGGCTAGAGAAAAACATGAGAGGGAGAATTCGACTCTATCACACATAGAACCAGAGCTCTGCTCTCTGCTCGATGAGAAAAGTTTGGGGTTTATTACTGCTGAAGACAAATATCATTTCGTTGAACTTGAGAACGAGAAGGCTCAGATCCTGAAGGAAAGAGAGGAATCCATTCGTATTCGGAGTAGAGCCATATGGCTGAAATCAGGGGATGACAATACAAGGTTTTTTCAGAACTATGCAAAGGGTAGAAAGGTTAAAAACACCATTTGGAATCTACCTCTTCCTGAAGGAGGTGTGGCTGATACATTCAATAAACTCTCCCACCTTGGATATACTCATTTTAAGAACCTATACAAAAGCCCTCCTGGTTCAAATCTTGCTGATTTCATTAATGTGGGTGGTCATTTCCCCAGATTGGTTAATGAGGATGAGGCAGAGGCACTTTTCACTCCCGTGACATCAAGTGAGCTTGAAGGCATGCTAAAATGGTTCAAAAAGGACAAGAGCCTGGGACCAAATGGTTGGACCATTGAATTCTACCTCGCTTTCTATGACCTCCCGAGACAAGATCTGTTGAAGGTAGTGGAAGAGTGCAAATTGTCTGGGTCTCTATACAATGCTATCAATTCAACTTTCATTTCCCTCATTCCAAAGTCAGACACCCCATACTCCTTTAATGACTACAGACCCATCTCTTTGTGCAATTGTCTATACAGAATCATTTCCAAAATCATTGGAAATCACCTCTGCCCTATTCTCTCTCGACATATTGCTCCCCAACAATTTTATTTTCTTGAACATCAAAAAATTCATGAAGCTATTGGCTCAGCCCAAGAAGCCATTCATACAATCTGGACCAGACACCAAAAAGCCATTACTCTAAAGATAGATCTATCAAAAGATTTTAACTGTGTTAGTTGGCTTTACATTATGATGCTCCTTATCCATTTGGGCCTCCCCCATAATTTCATCACCTGGATCATGGCCTACATTACCTCACCCACCTTTAGTGTTCTCATCAATGGGTTTGCATCTCATTTTTTTCACTCTGAGAGGGGGCTTAGACAAGGATGCCCCCTCTCACCTCTCTTTTTTTTTTTTTTTATTGTCATGGATGTTCTCAGTCAATTGATTGCATCGGCTAAGAGAGATAGTGATCTTTGTGGTCTCAAGATATCTAATGACTGCTTCCTCACCCATCTACTTTTCGTGGATGATGTTCTTATTTTTTGTGATGGTAGTATTTGGGATTCCCGCTCCTTTTCCAATATTCTCTCTCTTTTCTAATCTGCTACTGGGATGTTAGACAATCATTCAAAATCCACCATAAAATCCACAATTATTTTTGCCTGAACCTCCATCCATGAGACTCATTTTGCTCATCAGTTGTTCCCATACTGCATCAATCCACTAGACCGGGGTCTCAAATACCTGGGGTTCTGGATTAGGCCTATCAGCCAGAAAATTGTTGATTGGGTTTGGCTCACCACAAAACTGGAGAAAAGGCTTACCATATGGAGCCATAGATATTTGTCTAGAGCTGGTAGACTTGTTCTAGTTAAATTTGTTCTTGAGGCTACTCCTGTATTTTGGATGGCACTTGCTTGGATTCCTAGGAGCATCTTGGCCTGTTTGCAACAAATCTGCAATAGATGTCTATGGAATGGGAATGAGGACAAATAGATTTTTTCATGGGTTAGCTGGAGCAAGATAGCGCTGCCCAAAAAATGGGGAGGCTGGGGCCTAAAAGATCTTCCTTTATTCGTGCAAGCACTTGTTGCAAAAATGGGATGGACTTTGTTGACTAGACAAAATCTCTAGACTGCCATCACATATCAGAAGTATATTTGGCCTCAGCAAATTACTGATTGGATTCATTTGCCTAGTTGGCCTAAATCTGGCATCTCATATGTCTGGAAGGCACTCCTTCACTCTTTGCCACTCATCAGGGATAATATGGCCTGGAGAATCAACGATGGATCCATGGCTCGCATTGGTTTAGATCCATGGATTGGAAGTGGAGGAAGATATCAGTTGTCTAGAGAAATCATACAACATCTCCATTCACACGAGCTCAAGGTACTTGCAAACATTGCGGATCCTCATAATTCCACCATTTTTGCTCAAAGATGGAAATCCACTTTACAGCTCGATTTACCACAATATTGGCACCCAGAATGGCATGATTATACCTCTGCTCTATCTAAATCACATATCAGGATAAAAGAGGGCCCAGATGAACTCCTTTGGTGTCATTTGGACAATGGTATATACTCAACTAAGTCTGGTTATTTAGCCTTGATCTCCCACAAGATACAGGATTTGATTACCTTCTGGTGGAAGTCTATATGGAAACTTACTGCACCTCCTCAGACCAGACTATTTTTCTGGTGTATTCTAAAAGATAAAATTCCCATTGCCGAAAATCTTATGCATTGTTCCTTCCATGGGCCAAATTGGTGTAAATTATGCAAAAGATCATTGGAATCGACTTCACATCTGTTTCTGAATTGTACAGCCCTGATTGATCTTTGGCAAAATATTTCCTCTACTATTTTCTTCACGAGTTTCTAGGAAGGTGAAGACATTAACAAAGCATGGGAAGGCCGGTACCATTGTCATAAAGGGTTAAACCTTCAAAGTCTCCCTTTGATTATCAGTTGGCATCTCTGGTTGGCTTGGAATCAATCCATTTTTGGCAACAAACCTGTGTTGGCCACACACCGCGGCTTGTATAATATCGACATTTAATGAGATGCCTGAGCCTCCACAACCCCGAGCCCACAGGCCACATGCTCCTCCACTTATTGATAAAAATACCCCTTGGGTGTATTTTGATGGTGCAACACAGCAGCAGGGATGTTATGGTGGATTCATCCTATACATTATTGATCATCATTACTTCAAAGTTAAGATGGGACTAGGGGCTGGAACAAACAATTTTGCTGAACTCATCACCCTTTGTCATCTCTTGCATTTCTCTTTGGGGCATAACTGCATGAGCATTAATATATTTGGAGACTTGAAGATCATTATCAATTGGTTCAATAATATTACTACTTGTCACATACACACACTCAGTAATATTTTGGATGAAATAAACATTTTCAAGGCTTAATTTAATAAAATCATATGCAACCATATTTATAGGGAACATAATAGTTGTGCTGACGAGCTATCCAAGGCAGCCACGATACTTCCCAGAGGAGAGTGGATGATCTAGGAATAGCGAGGGACAAATGCATACCACTACTATCTCTGACCTTACATAGACCTACATTATCACAGGGTCGAGAGCCCATGATCTGGTTATCTTTTTGGAAAATTTTGAACAAATGTTTTATCTTTGAATATATTATATAGGATAATTATGGATGGCCCTACGTGGCAAATGTACAGACTTAATACAAGGATCCTTTATATGAACATCCTGCGTGATGTTCTGGGCAGTATGCAGTTATTTTGCAGAACTTTCAAATTTTTGACTGAGCCATCTGGGGCTAGACAGATTCAGCATACGTATATCACATCTACAATATGTAAATTTTCAAGTTAATGAAATATGATGATTTTTCCAGTGGAAAAACATAACTACTATGGAGATAAATATTAACCTTTAATGTGTGTATACTACTATGAATATTGATAATATTCTGAGTAGTATACACAAATCAAAGGTTGAGAACCCTGAGGTTAACATAGTTGGTCGAGTTCCTCTCATTAAATCATCTATGCAATTAAGAGGTTATGGGTTCATTACTATCGACACTCTCAGGTTTAGGCTTCCTGGTTGAGTCAAAAAAATTATTCTATGGATGGAATGGTAATCAATCTCTAGGAATCCTAAACCCGTTTTAAAAAAATTCAAAGATTAATATTTTTTTTCAAAGTAATTATGCATGTCTCCATTTTAATTAAAATAATTAATTGAAAAACTATCATATGAACAAGCGTAATATGAAATGAGTAACTCATTTTTGGGAATGTCATATTGATAAGCCATGATATTGGCCCATCACATTCCGACAAAGCTTATTTGCATATTAAGAATTTTCATGACAAAGTGAGGATGAATATCCATGGTTAAGAATTTTGAATATACAATTTTTTTTTAAATGTGTATATATTTAAGTATTGATTTTGTATTACCTCACATAAACTTTGAAATAGTTACATCATTTAGCACATCACCATAAACATGAACTGTGGAGTGTGGTCTCAACCTGTCCAGAGTGAAATCAAGTAATTTTTTCCACCTCCTTATCGAATCCGTGTTCCAAAATTAAAACATCTTGGGAAAAACAATAAAATAAATACCATCAATATACATGTAAAAAAATTCCATTGTGAGATCGAACATGACATACTATAAGAATCTAAAGAGGAGACTAGGGCTGGGTCCTTTTTTCTCAATCTTGGTGGGGTTGTAGCATAACAATACATGATATGTCACATTCAATATATTCCAATCATGTATTCACCCATTCTAAACTAAACTATGGATTTCAATGCAACCTTCTAACTTTTTCCAATCTAGAAGATATATTGTAATTTTTTGTTTGTTTGTCATCCAACACCTTGCCCAGCAAGGTTTTCATTTGTGAATACAAGGAGAGGGAATTGAAGTACTATTTTCTCCTCACACTTCTATTTCTAGGGTCAAGGACACACTATTCAATAGCATCTAGAATCTTTGAGTTAGATAATTCCAACCACTTTCTTATGGCCAAGCTTTCCTTATGGAAAATTTCTTCACACATTCTAGGGGGTACAACAATTTGGAAAGTTTATGTAGCCTCATCTTGTTATTGAGCATTGTTTCAATCTTGAGGACTGTGACCCCCATTCGATCTACTCCTGTGGTGTTTCCTTTACCTCTTGAAAAATAGGCCAAAGCTCCCAATGTCAAAGTTAAGCATCGGAGGGGACCATAAAAATCAAGCAAGATGGTACAAAATAAAACCACATAGGAAACGAAAACCAAGGATTTATCCTACTACAATCCTCTAGATTTATACACAAGAAATTTAAATTACATCCAACAATGTGGCCACCAGTAACTAAAATAGGACCCTGACCATCAAACGTCATTCTTGAGCCAATGGTTGTCTCCAAGTCACATGTATTCGATGGTATGAAAACACAATCAAGACAAGAGCGCATGATGGTGGTTTATAATACTAGAACAAAGCATCTAATGCAACATATTTATCAATAATGAAAGGAGGGAAAGGCATTTAAAATTACCAAATATTTTCAGGCTTTCAAGTGACAGGGGTGCACCACAAACACATTTTAAGTCGAGAACATGACTTAGGTGCTCCCCACAATGCAACAATATTTGAATTCCCAATAATTGACCCTGCCCACAAACTTGCTACTTCCAAACACGCAATTAAAACCTTTCCATCTATATAGTAGCATCCTTGAGTTCTGTTTCAGATTGGGGATGAGGTGAACTCCCAATACTTTGATGTCAAGCCACCAATTTAATTCCCACCACATTGCATACCAGTGATTGTAGTCATGTACTAGGATAACCTTCGAACCATATAGAGCCTTCACGCTTAGGGCATCTAGTTATTTTCACCCACTCCTTTGCCTCTCCCTATCTATGTACAATTCTCTCCCTCTTCCAATGCTGAGTACCATGGCGGAATTAAAAAAATTGCATGCTTAAGCATGAATTTCGGTGGCCTCACCACCCCCATCATAATGCCATGTCCTTTCAACTAGGTGGTGGACATGATCCCCCACACAACTATTACCATGAAAAACAACCCATGAGGGGAATAATAACAATTTTTTTAAATAGAAATATAATTTACTTAATACTTATGATTTTTATTTATTTATTTAATTTTATCAACTTTGAGGTGTACCGTCAAGTACATGTTTGTATGCTTATTACCAACCATTTAATTTATATGGTCGCCCTAGTTTATAGATATGAGAAATGAA
>APFE030121864.1:52107-74228 GCA_000404065.3 Pinus taeda | reverse complement strand
GGCAGGTTTCTCGCCTTCGACGTCAGTTTTTCATCATTGACTTGCGATCAAAGGATTCCATGAAATGTTCGACACCGACTCATTTATTCACATCTCATGGATTGTGCTGGGTACTTTGAGAACCATTGACATTACTGGTGGCCTCTCTCACGCTTGTTAACATTCTACATCATTGACTGGTAATCAAGTGGTTTCTACCATGTTCGACATCGACTCATTTATTCACATGGCTAGAATCGTACCAATTCGGGAGGTAGAGATGAAGACCCTGGATCTAGTTTCCACCATCCAGGCTGCGAGGAGTTTTGTATTCATTATGTTGTAGACCAATCATAAACAGATGGCTGCGCCCATACTGTGTCTACACGAGTCTATGATTATGATTTATGAAATCATTCCTGTATCAGAATAGTTAGTCTGTTAGTTAAAGTTTTGATCTGAGTATGGGAATGCCTACCTCAACAATGATATAATCTTACACATGTATTTTGTGTTGAAAATTGCAGGTTCTGACCAGGCTCTCCACGAGATAATCCTTGAAATGATAAAGTACTTCACCCTTCCTAGATGATATAAAACCCTTATCTATTACAGGCTTCGCACTTTAGGGGGCAATCTGTTACACTGAAATTTGTCACCATGACTATCTGCATTTAATATGGCTCCATCAATAGTCATATTATCCTCCTTGTCAAGCCTTATACCTCTGCTCTCCATGTCAAACTTCAAAAAAGAGAGAAAGTCATTAAAAAACATGTTTATCTCTGGGTCGCAGGTTCTCTCTACCTTGCCTGCATGTACGCATCCCAAGCTCATTGTACCTGCGTACTTGTACGCTCTGTAAGCCAAGGGATGGGTGCGTACTCCTGTAAAGGTCAAAAGGCGCGAGTTTCATCTGAAAAAAGTTACTTGTGGTCACTTCTAGAGCTTTCTAGAAGAGTTTTTGACGTGTATTGAGCGCCTCCAGATGGTTCATGCATCCCTATGATAGAGGAACTTATCCCATCAAGAGAGGAGCTACCCCATCCAAAAGAGGGAGTATCCCATTGATGTTGGACCTGATTAACTTCCTCTAGAATACTATAAATACAGGCAATAGGCCAGAGGAGGGGAGGTTGAAAGCTGAACATTCCAAAGGGTAGATGCTACTGGAATTAGGACTTCCTTGTAGAAGCTTGTGAGGAGAGATTACCATCCTTTCTTGTTTCATTTGAAAGTGGGTGAGCTTATCAAAGTAAAGGAAAACTCTTGCTCGACCCTGGGAGGAACTTGCACAACACCAAGGCTCAGGTTGTAATGGTTTCTTTTGTTTCCTATTAATACAAATAAGTCCATTCTTCTCAATAATTTGTTATTAATGAGTTATTTCATATACTCCTTGTTCTATATGTTGAATATGTTTTATTTTATGGGATATTCAGGTGCTATGTAATCGTTTGATTGTTAGTGAATGTAGGTTTCGAAGTGAAGGAGGAGCTCATCTGGATCGACGAGGCTAGACTGCTACAACAGCGTTGGACTTCAGGTAGGATCGAAAAACACTTGGTTTCTCATATGATAATGCATGTTTAGAGAAGGATTGCTCTTAATTGTCTTGTTTGTCACTAGAGAGTCTTAGACTCCTAGGGAGGTTAGTTTTGTCAGCAAAAATAACTCTTTCCCTCGTGATGTTGAGAGGTTCAACATTCAAAAGACATTGTGGAGGGATGAGTGTAATAGAATCCATGATAGATATGCAAAGGTTCAAAATAGGATGAGAGCACATAGCTTGTCATTTGGCCCTCCTTCTAGCGCTAGAAATGTTGATGGTGCTAGACCCGCCAACATGTCAGTGGATCTCCTTGGTAAGAAGTCCCAACTAGACCTCAGACTGTTTGGTGTAGGAGTCCAAGAAGTGGGTCATACAGTATCATCATGACCACATTTGCACGCAGAGGTAAGTAAGATGTCCTTATTGGTAGCAAGGGTGTGACATATGCAGCAAGTCAAGGAAAGTGCATGAACGGTTCTAACACATGGAGAGTGAGGTGAGTGCACCCCTTAGAAACCTATGAAAGCACAGATTTAAGAAGGGAACACACGAGCAAAGATGCATCACAAACTAGAAGGCAAGTGAGCTAGCAATCCAAAGTGATGGTTAAGCCAACAACACATTTTAGTAAGATTCATACATACTTCTATAGGAAAGCCAAACATGCATGCGTAAGCAAATAGATACATATATCATTTAGAGTAAACAAGATATTTGAAATACAATGCGACATATGCATGAAACGTGTTGGCTCTGTTATATTAAGAAGTGAAAGTTCCAATCATAAAATACAACCATGAACAACCACTAGTTCCAACAGCGGAATGTTACCTTCACTGTTGCTTGCTCCTCCAAAGAGATATACTAGCTCTACATAGTGGAGAAGCCAAGGCTCGTTACAATACTCTCCAATATTTCACTAAGATACTCCTATCAAAAGATTGGTTGACCAAAATCCTATACAATGACTTATGAGGGACTATATATAGCAAAGGGTGGGGTGGCCCTTGAAATTCCCCTTTGTGACTATTCATCTACCCTCATGACTTTTCATCTACTCTATGACTGTTACTTCCAACTATTGACACTTGAACTTTCACTTGGCAAAACGTTACATACAATTTGCACATGTACCTATGTGATGCAAAATAGGCTTGAGCAAGCCATGCAAGACATCACTATGACTCGGACAACTATGGGAAGACCAGCTCTTCGAAATCCTCACGATGGTTGACAGTGGCGAACTGATGCCAAGCTTGGTAGTCTACGATGGTGTCCGTGTGCTCTATGTTGACATATTTCTGGAAGCAAACTCTTGCCTCCATTGCATCTAGGTACACTACTCGGGATCCTCTGTCCTACTCGTCTGATAACATGCGCATCATTGTCTTGAGTGCAGCCAGACCAGCAACATATTGATGCATGCTATCTGCAACAATCACCAAGTCTTTGCTAGTGGCTATGCACATCAACTCGTCGAATTACGAGTCAAGCTCCAGTTGGACTTGCGCCTTTGTCTTTGCCTCAGTGAGTGTCCCAATAGATGGGATCGCATGTGCACGCACAACAACATCCATACTCCTGAATAGCCATATATGGGAAGCCTATAGACTAGTGATGAGATACGAGAGATCTTCATAGTCCTGGATCTGACTTCAGATGCGTGCCTTCAACTCGACCACTCTGGGCTTCATCATCTTGGGCAACTATAATGGGGCTCCCTTGTATCTCATTTTCTATGTTTTCACGTAGTCAACAATAGTATGCACGTTTGACAAGATATGTGCTCTCCTAGCACATCGTTTATGCCAACCATTGAGACGGAAAACTGCCTTATTCATGGTACCAAACTTGGAATACAATGCCCACATGACTGCCTCAAGGGACAGTACTTCATCTAGTATCACCTTCTTCAACTCTACTTGGGTAGATGTTGTAACCAATTCTCCTCCCTGCTTGGAAGTCTCTAACTCCTTATTCATTTGCTCATTCTTAGCTATCAAGAAGCGAACACTTGAGATAGTGGCTTCGCATATGCTCTAGTAGCATCAGTCAATGTTGTTGGATGCTTATGCATGTCAGACGTGATCACTCATTCTTCAAATTGTGCAAGGGATGTGTTGTCATCCGGAGTAGACACTCTACGTGATTGCACAACTCTATCCTGCGACTCATCGAATGATATGTTGTGCATCTCTCCTTCTGGATTGTCTCCAAGGATCTTAGTATCTCCTTGGTCACTTGGGACTTGCTCTACTTCTGGATCCAATGAAGTTGGTGGGTCGACCTCTTGGTGATAAGGCATGAGGTCGATGTCTTGCTCTAACTCCTGTTGCCCCATATCCATATCCATCTCCTCAAATGCTTGTTCAATCTCTTGAGTGAAGTCCTTCTCCTGTGACTGCTCAGCCTATCTACTTGGTGCCAGTTGTTCAAATGAATCTACTACCTATACGGGTGCAATTTCATCTGTCTATACATGTTTCGCCCTCTACTATACCTGTTCTTGTTGTGCTTCCTTCTCCTATCTGCGTAGCTCCTGTTCCTTCCGAAGTTTCTCCTTCAACTCATGTAACTCCTTCACTGTTTCCTCCATCCTCAGTTTTTCTCTCTGACTTTGCACGCTCCTCCTGTCGTTTCATTGCCTCTTCACCTCTATTGCCAAAACTACTTTCTGCAAAAGTGGATCTACTCTAAACTTGCAGCTTTGTTCTACCTCAGTGTTGTCGACAATCTTTCTCTTGCCTTTGTCACGCTCCGGTATGTTTACCTCTGCTGCTGGTAATCTCCTAGATGTTGCTTCACGCTGCTTCGCTAACCATTCCACAGCGATGTCAATTGGTTCATTGGGCCTGGAGAAGCTGTAAAAATATCTCCATGGGTCCTCCTCCGCCCAATGACATGCCCCGTGGATCCAGTGAAATTGTACTCTCGCACAGTGATATTTCACAAAACAATGCGGGTCATACAGATTGAAGCTTTGAACGTCGAAACGATATTTCTTGATCTCCTCTATTTCGGCATCTGCATGCTTGAGATTTCATATCTCATACAACCCGATCCACAATGGAAGAGTGGGCCAAGGTGCCTTCTTCTTCCAGTGCAGCCTAGTTGACAATGCTGCCAATATGCGGTATGGTACTTCTTGCATGACGAGCTTGTCCATGGAAAACTTCGGCAAAACATGCGAAGCCTTCTCCATGTTGTACATCCGTAAGAAGGTGTCAGACGGTGAGGCATACCAATCTACTATGTCAATTAGTGCCTCCATTGCTACCTTCGACATGCAAGGTGGATCTTGCTCAAATATCATCTTGTACACCAAGATGACAAAATGACCCGACAGCTGTGTGATAACTCCTCTGAAGCTGCATTCGAAAATAGTTTACAATAAGTATTCACAGAGGTTTCCATCGATGTCTATGCCCACTTCATGCCCAGGAAATCCTGATGGGCATAGATTGCATCGAAGATATAAGCGGACATGTAGATTTCTTCTTGTTGACCTTTGGGTGGTTGTCGAGCTCCTGTTACATGTTCCTTTAGCCTGTGAGCCAACATGTCGGACCAGTGGCATGCTTTACCTTCATGGTAAGTTGGTCCAATATCACCTAACTCTGCAAGAAGGTCTTTGTGCTCTCTTGGCCATACAAGTGACATGCAAAGATGATCAAGTATAGATACGCCTTCCACAATTTATTTGTCTTGTAAATATGGCTGGGTGTCATCCTAAATTTGGTCGGCTCCTTCACCTAGTTCTTCAAGATATCCCTGGAGTTCACATTGCTATTAGGTAGGCTGAAGGGTGTCTCCATGGTGATCATTGGCTTCGACAAATGATACATCTTTTGATAATCCTGTTCCCTGAAGGTAGAAATCTCTACCCCACTGACACTGCTCAATGTCATCGTCTCGGGATCAGTGTGCGAGATGATCCAATGTATCATGTCCACACATGGGAACGTGGGATATGCAATCTGGTACAAGCCAAACTTGTGAATGTTCACATATACTTGGTGGTCTTCAAGGTCTTCCCCAAAAGTGTTGGAATGCATCATTAACCTCTTGCCATTTCAGCTTGATCTCTTTGTCTATGATCAGCTTGGTGTCTTCATAGATTGGCAAACTCATAGACACTCGCTCAACTGCTACTCCAGTTGCGCTTTCATCAGTGTCCTTGGACCCTTCTCTCTTTGAGGCCATTGATCCTGAACTGCTGAGAGATGGGCAAACACCGATTATATATGGAGACATGGCGACATGCATGGAAATAAATATGTTAGCTAAAACCGAAGAAAACTTGAGGGATGACATGCAACATACCTAGGGACTAACTGGAAAGGATTGTGCAATTTTCACTGGGAGGACAGGAGACTTACTGTCGGAACTACACAAAAGGCATTTCGTACTATCGGGAGGCTGGTTGACTACTGGAACTCTGTAATGCGCAATCCAGACTAGCTTGCTGAGTGTTGAGATTTCACAATGCGCAATTTCAACTGGCATGTGGTGCAAGCCTAGGGATTGCAGTGTGCAATCTATGGTCCAGCAGTCACTGCCTCTCAAAATTGTGCAAGGAAAGACTTGAGGTAGACACTAGCCTGAATTAAGCATTTTCTAGGAGGAAGGTAGAGCCTTCCCTCTCAGAATTGCGCAATGATGTCTAGGTGACGCAGAGTCTGGACCAAGGTCGCTGAGACCCGTCGACGGGCACTTGAAAGCAAATGAAGATGTAAATGCATGAACATACTTAGTGTAAGCAGGATTAAATGATCATGCATGCAAACAATGAATGCAAGATTCGGAAAACGAAACAACATGCATGTGTGTGAAACGAGTCACCGAATTGGCAACCGTTTGTGCAAAATAGTTTCATGCATGCGACAGCAGTGAGATGCTAATGAAAACTGAAATGGTGCTTGTACAGGCTAACATGCATGCAAACGACAGCAACCGTTTATAGAAATCAAGCAGACAACACTCACACAAGCCAAAACAAAAAAAAGCAACAAAAATGCTTAAAAATACAAGTGAATCAGACTTACCCAGAAATAGCTGAGCTATATGTGTCAAAGACTCTTGGATGCACTGTGGGATGTCAGAGCTCCAAGATCGATGTGACGAATGAGCTCTAAAGAATTGAATAAATAAGTTTTAGGTTCATGATGCGCATACCACAAATCTAGGAAAAAGCGACACCTGGAGGAAGGTTTCTACAATGATCTTTTCATGTAACCTCCAGCTGCTAAAAATAGCTCCCTAAGATCTATGGATGCTTTTTGCATGTTTCTTTTTGCTATTTCAAGGAAAAGCAACTCATGCATGCAAGTCAAGTTTTCTTGGTCCTAGGTGGAACCAGTCAACCTGAAGGCACATGCAACAGCCTGCTTGCCTAAGGGAGAAATTTGCGCAATTTTTGGGATGAAGTTTGGCTGGATGTCCATAGGGATTATGCAATTTCTGGGAGGAACAGATGACTGCTGCCCAGAATTGTGTAATTTCTGGGTTGAGTTGTCCTGCTAAGCCAAATTGCGCAATTTTCTAGAGGAAGGCTGCTTGACAAGATTGCGTAGTTTCTAAGCTCCGCAGGCTCCCAGTTAGATTTGCACAATTTCTAGAGGGAAGACTAGTTGCCCTTCAAAATTGCGCAATTTACTGAGGGAGCTTCTCAGCCATCTGTTGGACCAAGTCTAGGGAAGTAGCCTATGAGGGTAGTGAAGCAAGCTATCACAGACAGGCTGGAAAGCTACTGAAAAACCAATGAAGCTTGTGTACTTTACAGTGCAAGACATGCTATTTGACTACCAATCATTAATGAAGAAACTGCAATCCTCAACTGCAACAAATATTTTAAGGCATTTGCCACGTGTCTTGCAAGGTTGCATGATTAAGGCACACATTAAGTTTCATGTCCTCTCAAGCTGTGGCTTATCAAATCTCTAATGGAAAAGTCAGAGTCAAATATTTAAGTAAAGGGATTTGGAATTTTAGAAGTTAACTTCAAATTTGAGTGTTTGGAATTGGAATCTAAATGTGAAAAGAGAAGAGGGGTGGGACTATTTATAAATCGATTCTAAATATCAAAATTTTAGAGGTGGGAGTTGGTGATGGGCCCTCCTTTCATATTGCTTGTATCCTTCTACACTATGGGCCATGCTTCCATAGATTTGAACACAGGTGGGACTACTCGCAAATCGATTCCAAACACCCAAGTTGGTGATTGAGAACACTAATTAGGTATTTTTATTTATTTATTTATTTTTAATAAGGTTTTGTTCTTTCAACGAATTTGTAACAAGAAAGTTAAATAGAATTAGGAGAATGAATTAAATTTTTTAATAATGAAATTTAATAAATGAAATTTCAAAGTCATTTAAATATTCAGACTGATACTAATTACATTTGAAATTAAATTAACTTAGATATATCTTAATTTTGGATCTACCAAGCTCCTAGAGGAATCAAATCTCTTGTGATGCAAACATATTTTAAAGTAAAAGAGATTTGATCCCTCTAGGTGCTTGTTATGTCCTGAGTTAAGATGGATCTAAGCTGGTAATGTACGTAGTTGACTTCGAAATATTTTATTTATGATTCACATTCTCACATTAAAATATTAAAACATTCCTCTTATTTTCTTGTATGCATACATTTAATTATTTTTATTATTAATATTTTATGAAATATTACATATCAAATCCCTATTAAACATTGAAAGACTTGCAAATATCCTCATACATTGAATTAAGCATTGAAAGAATTGCAAATATCCTCATACATTGAATTAGAAAACAGTTATTAATGGAATAAGAATTCTCTCAATCTTTTGTGTATTGAAATATTTTATTTATAACCTATGTTAAGTTTTTCTTTGTTATTGATATTTTAAAAATATTATATATGAAATCCATATTAGAAATAAATAAATTACACATCTCCCTAGTTATGAAAAGTGAAAATATAAGAAAAATTTTAATTTATGGACATTGAAATATTTTATTTATGGTTGAAGTAAAATATTCTTTGTTATTAATATACTCTTGTTTCAAATATCACATAAAAAGTAATTTTTTTTTACTCATTTCCATATTAAGTAGTGAAGAAATTACATTTCTTCTTTATACTAAAAGGTAAATTATTTGTTTATTATTAAATTTAAATTATTATTTTACTATTTTTAAATGGAACGGTACGTGACATGTCTCCATGTCTCCCAACCTCTCCACCCAAACATTGTCTGATGGGCACATAACACCTCATATATGGCTAAACTGTGGTCTCATCTTGAATGGATTGAAAAAGTAAAAACATAAATTAAAAAATATTAAATAAGATTTTATACAAAATAACAGAAAAATAAAATATAGTTACAATGGTGATAATCTTCTTTTAAATTACAGGAGAAATTTTTAAATGAACGCTAAATTTTAAAATAAATAATATATTATTAAAAATAATTTTTTCATAATTAATTATATTTCAAGAATGATAATATTTTTGTGGTTAGCCTATGGACAACAATAGCTGGTCATTTCCATGTTATGAAGTATTGTGTAAACTATGAGATTCAAAGTTTAGGGGAACCAAAAGAAAAGATAATACTCACCTAGCTAAAATCGCAATTCTCCATCTTGACAGTTTTTCTACAGTTTTTCGAGTTATGAACTTCCAACGCTATTTTAAGGACCTAAACGACATTTTTTTAACATAGCATGGGCCTAGGCAATAGTCATAGGCTCTTTCTTGGGGTCAGTTGAAATGTGTACTTCTCAGTTAGACCATTCCAACAGGATACCAACCACACAAAATGGAGATCGTATGCAAAAGTTATAACCTTGGGAAGTTGATATACCAACCCCATCAGAGCCACAAACTGTTTGGCATTGCATTCCTTAGGTTAGAATTTTGGATGTTTAGGGTTTCCTCATTGCTATTTTATGTTAAAAGGGGTCTTTTGGCCTCATTGTAATGCATTCCAACAAATGTGCATAGTTGCCACATCCCTTCTCAAAGATAAGCTACCACTATATCAACAATTTTGTTTCGTACTGCAATATTTACAGTTTCAACACATTCCATTAATTAATAGAAGTCAAGTTTTATTGTATCTTTGTGTTTTTGTTATAAATTTGTATTTCATTTTATTCCCTTCATAAATCTGCATTAGTGGTATCAAAGTGGTATGTTATTTATTTGTTTTTTTATGGATGTCCCTGATGAGGTCAGGGTAAAATGTGTTGGGACATGGAATATGTAATATCCCCAATTTTGATTTTTCGTTTGAGGAGATTAATGAAGTTTATTGGGGAGGTACTAGGCATAGTAGAATTTTGTAGTTCGAGTTTCAAATATGATTTCGGCTTGAGGAGCTTGGGTGAAAAGGCAAGATTGCATCTCATAGGTAGGTTGGGGCCACAGGAGAGACCAAAAGGGAATGCACACTTATGGAGCAAGAGGGAGAAAAAGAAAGGGGATGAACTAATGGAAAGTGAGGGCCACCAAGGGAGAGAGGCCAACAATTATAAATAGAGAAAGGAGGCTCTCATTTGGGGGATCTTTAGTCATTTTACAATTTCAACATTAGTTCTCAAGTTGCTTAGCTAAGACAACCACGTTGTTGAACACAAGGAATTTCTGAGCGGGAATTCCACCTCTACCTTCGGTGAACTTTGAGTGTCATCCTAGGGGAGTAACAAGGAGTCCATCTCAGGGATTCTCTAGGAGCTACATTGCAGAACATTTCCAGTTGGAGCATGCTTCTCTTAGGGTATTCTTAGGGTGTAGAAGGAAATTCGAAGGAGCTGAGAGAAGCTAGCAGATAATGGAGTTTTTGCTGAATAATTTGCAGAGATTTATCCATTGGGAGGGTGAGTTATTCTTTGGTGATTTGCAGGTCTGAGAGTGTTGCATTTTGGAGGGTCGAATTTATCTATTTTAGGGGTTTCTGGATAGTTATTGCACATACATTTTGACAGGGAGATTTGGGAAGTTCAGGTTAAGGAGAAATAAAGAGGCTTGGAGTGATTTGCAAGGCTTGGAGGAGATTTTTATAGTAATTGATTGGTCTTGTATAGCATAATTATTTCTACAGGGTGTTTTTCCAGCTAGTTAGAACCATACACATTTCATGTGGTCATTGGGGCACGTTGGATTCAGCCCAAACCCTTTCTAGGTTTTTGTGGGTTTATTGAGAGGAGTCTGTGGCTAATTTTATAGAATTTTTCAGGCAATATTTGGGCCTGAAATCCTCATTCTTATAGCAGGGTGAATTGCTAGTTAGCTCGAGAATCTGCATCACTTGGTCAGCTCATTTTTGGCTTGGAGTTGGACCAAACCATTTCTAGGTATTTCTAGGGTTTTGGAGGGGAGTCTGTGGCTGCAATTTCAAGATGATGTGAGCATTCTTCAGGACAGAATCTTCAATTCCATTCCAGTAGTAGTAGTAGTAATTTTTTGGGTAGTGCATAGTACCAGTTTGGGCCAGTATTTCCTCCAAATCATAGTTGTACTACATGGAGTTTGCATAACTTGCATAGCAAGCCCAGGTTCCAAAACTTTAGCTCATTTTACATACTCGTTTATCATAAAATTAATAAATTGGCTCAGATTGTGTTGTTGGACATTTTGGTGTCTTAATTATTGTATATGAGTTCCATTTTACTTATTGTTCTTGGTCCATTGCTTGGTATTAGCTATTAAATTCTAATTAGGAATATTACAGTGGTATCAGAGCATGATCTTGGTCAACTGTGGGGGAGACTACAAGACCATGGAGGATTGGGCCATGCATTCACAGTGACTGGTGAATTTATGGGCACTCTGATGACTCCGAAAGGGAAGTGTACAAAACGGATCATGGAGGAGCTGATGAGGGAGAACCAATCGTTGAGGAGGAAAAACCAAAAAGTCTTAGAGAGGATGCAACAAATGATGGGGATGTTTAGACATAACCAGCAGAGAAGCCACACACATGCACACTCAGTTCAATAGAACAATACCCATGGCCAGCCTAACCGACCTACCATGCCTCATTTTCTAGGTGAACAGGACAAGGAGAGGGAACCAAACACCTTTGCAGATTTGATGAGGCCCTCCATGGATAGGATTGATGAGTGTGAGGCATTGGATCCTAGGATCAGGAGGCCTTTCTCATTTGAGGAACATAGAGGAGGACAATTAAAGGATGAGTCCGAGAGGCGCTTTTTTTGGTGGAGACCTGGCTTTAGATATCAGGAGTTTGATGAGGAGGTTGAGCATGAGATTGTGGACACAAAGGAGTGTGAGTAGCGTTTTGATGTGTCCAATGTGACGCAGAAGTCACCTTTGTTGGAGATCCCTTCAGTAGCTCTGGTTGACACCCTAGTGGAGAGAGTAGAGCATACACTCAGAGGGCCATTTGTTGATGAGGATCCACCCATGGATTAGATGTCTTCCATTGTTGAGGGATCCATTAATGAGGTGTCCAGGGCCATGTCCAAGTTTTCAGGTGATAGCAACACATAAGAGGTTGACGAGGTACCAGGAGACATATCCAAATTTGATGAGGAGTCGATATAGGTATAGAGGCATCTGTGACAGAGTTTCCAGATGATAGCTACCTATCGTTGATTATTGAGGATGTTATGCATGATGAACTATCTTTGGAGGGACAGTCAGTGGCTCATGTTGAGCCCATGGTGGAGGAGGATGAGCATCCATCCTTAGAGTTGGCCATCGATGTAGAGCGGTCATATGCATTGGAAGCCAACAGAGATGTCATACTTTTATATGGAAATATCCTTTAGGCATAAATCAATGAGGCTTGCGACATTATTGGTCCACCTTTGCCTATTGGTGAGAGAGAGGTCGTATTACCTAGGCATATTACATGGATTTTCCAAACTAGTGAGATGGGGTGACATGAGATGCATAGGGTGCAACATTCGCATGATGCAGGACACGTTCCATGTATGGTTGTTTATGCATTTGATCCCTCTCTCAGGGTGGATCTGGCTAGGAGGTTAGATGCATCTATGGCCACAGTTCAGCAGAGGTTGTGAATTACTAGAGGAGCTAGAGAGCCAAACTATTGTTGGGATCCATGTGGGATTCTCCATCACGTTGTGGAGTCAGTAGGTGATGGTAGTAGGTGGATGATGGAATCGGTGGTTGGGTGCACACGCCTTTTCATATCCCCTTCAAAGTTCTTGATAGCACTAGTGAAAAGATGGATTGACAGAGGCGTAGGAAGATTTCATGAGTTGTCATGGCATGTTGGGTTGACATGGGATTGTAGGATGATTAGAATACTCTAGTAGGAGTTGGTAGGAGGAGGTGGCATTTTCAGGCCACCAAACAGGGCATCATACGGAGATAGTGCTCTCTCATTGATGTATTGGGCACTAGAGCTACTGAGGTTCGACATGGTAGCATTATTCTTGATTGCATGTGAGGAGTTGGGCCACATAGGTGTACCTAGGAAGATGAGGAGGTGTAGATCACATCGTGGTGGGTGTGCTACCAAAGTGGTGGATGCATAGGCACATATGGGATGCCCTATGGTACATGGTGGCATGGCATTGAGTTTTTGTATCCAATTGTGCATAGAGTTATGCCACGAAGTTCAATGCTATGCAAAGGAGTGTACAGGTATGTATTTGAGTGCAACAGAGGATGATGATGCACGACAGGTTGTTGAAGTGTTTCCGCCAGAGATATCCCTAACAAGGGAATCATACACAACATCGGGGTTGGCACACTCAGATTTGGAGAGCGAGTTGATGACAGAGCTGACTATGAGCTTCCATTTTTCACTCACCAGCATTTCACACTAACACAGTGGACTTGGATATCATCTCTTGATGCTCGCCTCATGAGAGACAGGATCCTAGGGGATGGTTTGAGACAGTTGAACGGGACATGGTGCATCAGGAGAGAGGCTTTCCAGTTGTGGCATATGGTCAAGGCGCGAGTTGGTGGATGCATGCTTGGGGGTAGTTCGATCTTCTATAGAGGTAACACTTACACCACCCTTGATCCCACACTCAGGGAGATGCATGACCCTCTTTTGGCGAGACATTCTGAGGTGTCTCATGACCATCTACAACAGTTGGTGGACCTTACTTGCAGACGAATGTTTAGAATCCAGACAGTGTTTGGGAGCACTTTCACGAGGCAGGATGACAGATCCCGCTACGTGGTATGGCCAACAAAGGGAAATTTTGCAGGCACTAGATTGGTTTGTGATGTAGGGAGTCCATATATTGATTACATGCAGGGACTTGAGACGTGGTACAGGTTGGTGCCAACAACTGTCAAGACTATGTTGCAATCGTTCTAGCTATGGAATCCGGGGAGTTGGTTGGTTGATGGGACACTGTTTTCTGATGAGTGGGATCAGGATAGAGGATAACCCAACTCACAGTTGGTTTTACATGCAGGGGAGCATTGATGCCTTTGTCGCATGGCAAGGTTGGTTTTCCTTGTTATTGCTACAGATCAGGGTGAGTGTTGGATGGGTAGGTTGTGACATCGTGGAGATTCTTAGGCCAGATGCTTTGGGGCTCTATAGCTATTTTTCCATTAGGTCCCAGGAGAGGAGGATACAACTTCCACATGATGGACAGACTGTCATGGTCGGGGTTGCACAGTGGCAACATGGTGGAACCCATTTTAGACTAACATGGGATCCGGGCATCATAGTATTTGGAAGTACAACTACCCTTGGGGATGAACCGATTTTTATAGGGAGAGATCATTCAGATCTTCCAATAGGATTTATGATTCGCTGATGTTGTAGGGGACTTCATCAGCATGGCAAGGACATCAACAGGAAGATATCAAGGGAAGCTCATGCGAGCGAGACTTTATCTCTGTAGGGATTGCGTGTTATCTTCAAGAGTTTACTCTTGGAGTGTATCAGATGGACCACTCAGTAGGGAAGCTTCATGAGGAGTTGGATAGAGTGCTACATTATCATGATCGTGATTCCCTACTTATTTATGGTATGCAGGGGGCTTCTAGTAATTATACATGGCAAGATAGTGAGTGGAGCAAGGGGAGCTTCAAGTTGGACATGATGGTTTGGGATCCTACTATTGAGGAATTCCTTCATGACAGGATGCTGCAAATGTCAGGAATGATTCAATGGCGTATCTAGGACCCTTGCATAGTTTGCAGTAACAGTGGGGATCAACAGCTAGAGAGGGTACTTGTTCAGGCATTGCTTGAGGACAAGAAATTTTTGGCGAGGAGGACTGTTATATCCCCAATTTTGATTTTGCATTTGAGGAGATTAACAAAGTTTATTGGGGAGGAGTTAGGCATAGCACAATTTTGTAGTTCAAGTTTCAAATATGATTTCACTTTGAGGAGCTTGGGTGAAAAGGCAAGATCGCAGCTCATTGGCAGGTGGGGGCCACAAGAGAGACAAAAAGGTAATGCACACTTGTGGAGCAAGAGAGATAAAAATAAAGGGGATGAACTAGTGGAAAGTGGGGGCCACTAAGGGAGAGAAAGGCCAACAATTATAAATAGATCAAGGAGGCTCTCATTTGGGGGATCTTTAGTCATTTTCCAATTTCAACATTAGTTCTCTTGAGTTGCTTAACCAAGCCAACTGTGTTATTCAGCACAAGGAACTTCTGAGCAGGAATTCCACCTCTACCTTCGGTGAACTTCGAGTGTCACCCTAAGGGAGTAAGAAGGAGTCCATTTCAAGGCTTCTCTAGGAGCTACATTGCAGACCATTTCTAGTTGGAGTGTGTTTCTCTTAGGGTGCAGATGGAAATTTTGAAGGGGCCGAGAGAAGTTAGCAAATAGTGGAGTTTTGGCTGAATAATTTGCAGAGATTTACCCATTAAGAGGGCGAGTTATTATTTGGTGATTTGTGAGGAAGAGAGTGTTGTATTTTGGAGGGATGAATTTATCTATTTCAGGTGTTTCTGGACAGCTACTGCACATACATTTTGACAGGGAGATTTGGGAAGTTTGGGCTCAGGACAAATAAAGAGGCTTGGAGTGATTTGCAGGGATTGGAGGAGATTTTTATAGTAATTGAATGGCCTTGTATAGCATAATTATTTCTACAAGACGTTTTTCCAGCTAGTTAGAACCATACACATTTCTTGGGGTCACCAGGGCACGTTGGATTCAGCCCAAACCCTTTATGGGTTTTTGTGGGTTTATGTAGAGGAGTCTGCAACTAATTTTATAGAACTTTTTAGGCAATGTTCGAGCCTGAAATCCTCATTCTTGTAGCAAAGCGAATTGCTAGTTAGCTAGGGAGTTTGCATCACCTGGTGGGCTCAGATTTGGCTTGGAGTTAGGTCAAACCATTTCTAGGTATTTCTAGGGTTTTGGAGGGGAGTCGATGGCTGCAAATTCATGGTGATTCAAGCATCCTTCAAGGCAGAATCTTCAGTTCCATTCCAGCAGTAGTAGTAGTAATTTTTTGGGTAGTGCACAATACCAATTTGGGTCAGTATTTCCTCCAGATCATAGTTGTACTACATGGGGTTTGCATAACTTGCATAGCAAGCCCAAGTTCCAAAACTTCAGCTCATTTTATGTACTCTTTTGTCATAAAATTAATAAAATGGCTGAGATTGTATTGTTGGACGTTTTGGTGTTTTCATTATTGTGTATGAGTTCCATTTTACTTATTGTTCTTAGTCCATTGCTTGGTATTAGCTGTTAAATTCCAATTAGGAACATTTCATAATAATTAAGCCTTTAAAACAATGTCATCATTGAACCTAACAACCTCCTATGGAAAAAGAAAATAAAGATGAGGGAGCAGGAGACCTTATTAAACTATTACTTGAGGAAACCCTCATGCAACAAAGGAATGAGATGAAGGATAATTTTGCCCATATTCTTCGATGGCTGCCAACAATGGACAAATCTTCATTAAGTAGCCACTTGGGAGGCACCGCCCCCTTCAAGGTAAAAGTTAGTTTTGATATTCATGTATTCAATGTCAAGGTTAGCTAGGATAAGTGTCTCCCACATTTTCTTGGGGCTAGCATGTGGGAGAATATCCTAAAGTGACTTGGGAAAAAAATTGACTTTATGAGATAAAGTGCACTTTAAGTGAAGTCAATAAAATATTAAAACATGATCATTGGATCATGAGGGGCTAAGATCAAATCTGAGCCATTGATCTTGGAGGCTAGTTGGAAGGTTGAGAGGCACACCCATTTGGCTTCTTAAGTGGCATAAACCCCAAGGAAAGCTAATGCTTCAATTTTGTGAGAGACAAAAGAGGCAAAGAAGAGAGATCGAGCTGAGGAGAAGGTGAAGACATCAAGAGAAAACTATTCCAAGGTAGTTTGGCACTAATTTCCATATAAAATAAGTTGCATGCAAATTGAGGAAGAGATATCAACCTAAGAGGAACATACAATGGTGTTAAAGCAAAATGTACAAGGCATTTATTGCAATTCATACATTCTAATTTGTCTATTGTTCATGCACAGAAATCAAGGCATATTTTTTAGTTGGCCTAGCACGCATTTTGAGGCAGACTTGAGTTGTTTTTATGGGCATGGAATTCAAGGAGGAGCTACTACATTTAATGTTGTAGCATGTTGTACAATTGTATGAAATTATGGGCAGAGTTTGACATGACATTTGAGTGGCACAAATTTCAAGAAAAGGGGTCGTTAATCGGTTGAGATAAGTTGTTAAATTTTGTTGAATTTCTTTGTTGTATAGAATTTTCTGAGAACTCAGAGAATAAATAAATATCCCTCTTGCACTAGTTTTCCCTCCAAGATTTTTCCAGGGACAGTTTGTTCGAAAATCATAAGTTATATTGATAATTTTGTTGTTCATAATTTTTTGATTTCAAGTTCATATTTGTTATATGTGATGTTGTTCATAAAAATCAGACCTTTGTTTGTTGAGGTGTATGCATATTGTCTGAGTAATTTTTGTTGGAACTATTACCTAAGTGTATACAAAGTGTTTGACGAAATTCCTACAAGATATTTCTGAACTGTAGGTTATTTTCTAAGAGCATTTTTTCACATGGTATTAGAGCTTGGTTGCTCAGGTTGAATCAACAATGGGATAGTAATTAGTGCTCAATTTTGTCTATCAAAGGAGGAGGATTTCTTGTATTTCTCATGACTATTAATTTTAGGTTTGAGGACAGATCAAATGGGGAAAGTAATTTTTACTCATGGAAATCAAGAATCAGCCTTATTCTGGAGGAAAATGAAGTATGGGACATCATTGATCAAGCCTACATCATTCCTATATTTGATATTGTTAGCTACTTATAACAGCAAGAATGTGAAAGCCAAGAGAATTATCCTTGATGCCATCAAAGACCATGTGATTCCTCATGTCACTGGTAAGACACATGTAAACGAGATGTTGGATTCTCTTTACAAGATGTACCAGAGTTCAAATCAAAACCAGAAATTGGTGTTGAGTGAGAAATTAAGGAACACCAAGATGTTGAATACATATATAGTCACCTCATACCTCACCAAATATATCAGGATCATGATCAATTATGGGTTGTTAGAGAGCCAATAGATTATGATGATTTGGTTAGCCTTAAATGGCTTCTCTAAACCTTGGGATAGCTTTGTATGTGGAATTGTTGCAAGGGAGAAGTTTTCTGACTGGGCAAGACTTTGGGATGACTTCATGTAGGAGGAGTTGATACTTGGCTCAAGCTTTACCGGCCAGCAACATGGAGAGGATGAGGACAATGTTGCTTTTGTTCCCAAGGGAAAGAAGAAATTAAAGAAGGGCCCCAGGGATGGAGCCAAGAAGAAGGATACAAGCAAAGTGAAATGCTTTACTTGTCATAATATGGGACATTATGTGGTGACTTTCCCAATAAGAAGAAGAAGCAAGTTGTAGCCTCAACAAAGGTGGATGATTTTTCTGCTCTATTTGAGGAGTTCTTGTTGATTGCTTATCTTGCTTCCAATGCAGATTCCTCATATGATTGGTAAATTAATAATGGAGCTACATGCCATATGTATGGTTTCAAAGAGTACTTTACTAATCTCAAAAAGGATGGAGTTGTTCATGACGTGGTACTTGGAGTTGACACCACAGTCAGGGCAATTGGGAATGGGACTAATTCTTTTGAGAGGGAGCCTTAGTCACCTATGATGTAAGGAATGTTTTGTATATCCCTAGGTTGAAGAAGAACCTGATATCAATTTTATCCATATGCAATGTGGAAGGTATTGACGTACCTGTTTCAAAAAGGCAGTGACCATAGGAAGTTGGAACTAAAGGACAAACTTAGAAAGATTAAGATGGAGAAGGGTGAATCAATTCTGAAATAATTGACCAAGTTCACGATTGTTAGGATGAGCTTGGAAGTGTCAAGATTATTGTTACTGAAGATGGTATGGTGAGCCTAGATCTTCTAGGACTTCCCAAGAGTTGGCATACTTACCAGGACTTTGTTAATGGGAGGGAGAAGCTACCAGATTGGGAATGCTTGTGGTTGGATTTGGTACAGAAAGAGATTTGATGAAACACTAGAGATGGGACCTCTTCCAAAGAAGTGGAAGAGGACTTTGCATTAGTCAGCAAAGAAAAGAAATCCAAGGGAAAGAAGTCCCAAGGAGAGGAGGGTGGCAAGAAGAAGGACTTGTCAAAAGTCAAGTGTTTTCATTGTCACGAGTACGGGAACTTTTCCACGAATTGCCCACATAATAAAGCAAGCAAGAAGAAGCCTGCAGTTGTAGCAGCAGGTGAAGCTTTAGCTTCAAAATTATAACTTGATTTCACTCTAATTGCATGCCTGGCCAACACTATAATGGGAAGCATGTGGTATCTCAACAGTGGTACCTCGTTCCATATGATGGGGAATAGAGATCTCTTCAGTGACTTTGAGGAGAAAGATCTCAAGTAGAACTTAGAGTTTGGAGATGATGGGAGGTATAGCACTACTGACATCGGTAAATTTACCTTTTAGAGGGAGTCTTGCTCTCCTCTCAGAATCACAGATGTGATGTATGTTCCAAGACTAAAAAAGAATCTTGCTTCTATCGCGGTATTGGAAGACTGTGGCTATGATGTGATTTTTATTAAGGGAAAGGTTTTCCTTACACACATCACCACGAGACAGGTGAAATAGATCAGTTTTCTCTTGAGGTCAAAGATGCATGAAAATCCTTGACGAGCAAGGCAAAGGTTAGATACTTGGTAGTTGAGAGGGAGAATGAATTACCTCTCAACATACAACCCCAGAAGTAGCCTCAGAAGGAGTCTCAAAAAGTTGTCGAGCAACCACAATTAGAGAAGCAAAGAGGAGATCGAGTAGAGAGATCCACTCAAGCAGAGAAGAAGCAACCTCAGAAAGTTGTGGAGCGGCCATACTTGGATAAGCATAGAGGAGACCGAGTGGAGACATCCACTCAAGCAAAGACCTCTAGTAGGGGGAACTTTCGAGCCAAGTGGGCAGACAGAGCACATTCAATCATACCTCCAAGTGAGAGGTGGGGTGATGTGAAGTAATATTCCCAAGAGTGCATAAATTTGGGTAGGTTCCATTGAGAGGTTTTGTCTCATGGATCATTACCTTGCTACGGGAGCCCATAGTACATAGTAGCAGGATGGATCAGTGGTGGTTGATGCAGCCAGATATCAGAGTGACAGAGGCAGAGGCTACCAGTAGTCAGATACTGGGGATTCCAGAGCAGAGTTGAAGCAATGCATATGGCACAAAGGCAAATTCAGCAAAAGCGTAGAGTTTTCAGCCGATAGAGGCAGAGGTAGTAGCAGTCAGATACTCTCGTGACAGATGCATCATATTGATTCAGTTTTGATGTTTTTTGGTTACAGATGTTGCAGTAGCAACAACGACAATGACATGTGTTCCATGCAGAACATTTGAAAGGTACTAGATCGGGATAGAGTTGAATTCCTTTCTTGTGAGGGAGTTGAAAATGGCAACAAGAAATGTTAAATGTAGCATCTAGAAATTCCAATTTAATTTGTCCTTGAATTAAATCGAAATTCTATTCTCATAGCAACTTGTAATAGTTAATTAAGTTAAATTGACTTGTTTGACTTAGGAAATTCAATTTGGAATTCTATCTAGAGTCATATAGAGTGATCCCTAAATTTTAGGGGCTCGGGTTGAGTTCTTTTGATTTGTAATTAGATAACTCAGTCTAACTGAGTTATAGTCAATTAAACTAGTTCTAACTATAGGAGGAACTAGTACGAAGTTTAGTAGTGGAGTAGTGCACCAGTGCATCACCAGTACCACACTAGTTAACTAAAGATCCACTCATAAATAAATCATGCATGTCTGTTCAAAGGAAGACCCAGTTGAGATTAGAGTTCAGGGACAGTGTACTATCAGTTGTGTAATTTCTAATTTTTACAGATGGTGCATGCAATCAATTGAAGGCCTATGTTTGGATTGTGCAGTTATGGAGAGGGAATTTCCACATTCAATAGAGGCTAATTCCCTTAAGGATTGTGCAAGGAATTAGGGGCTTGGAAGGCTAGTAAATTGGCTAAGTGTTGGCCATAGTCAACCTAGGAAATAGAGAGTTAGATTGTACTAGTGCATGAATTGTTCAAGACGAACAAGCATTGTAGTTTCTTTCCCGAGAGAAATATTGTGTTATGTGCGATTGAAATTCTTGCTTTTCTACTTTGTATTTTCATCGATCAATTTTTGTTTCTGCTAATGAGTAGAGTAGATTCTTGTCTTATGTTTTAGCATATCACATAAGATGTTGAATCTACAAGTAAAAATCTACAAACTTCTTGTGACTTCATCCATATATTTCATGGCATGTTATGGAAATAGAGTGATGAGACAAGTGGACTCATGGCATGTTGTGGAAAATAGAGCGGTGAGGCAAGTGGATCCATGGGGACCACATGGGCCAAACATCGTCTTTTAAATATTTGGTTCAAAAATATTTGAAAAATCACTTTGCAAGGTTTTGTGTGGGTCTTTTCATAGTATAATGTTATAATGTCTGCATGGATTGCAAGTGTTGCAGGTACATGTAGTAGTGCTAGTGACTCGTTTATAACATAGCTTGATAACCTACTAGTGGTAAGGTCTGAATACCTTAAATCTTAACCAAAGTTATAGTATAGACTCTTCTAGAGTCTTCTACATCATAATCACGTGGTTATCCCATTTTTTATGAATATGGGGGCTGGCATGGCATCCTCTTGAATTATGGTGGTGAAAACAGGAAGGTCAACTTATGAGTGGCATAAATTTCGCATGTGGACTCCAATTGATGTGATTCTTGCATCGTTAGAAAGGTATTTGTGTGTATACAAGCATGGAAAGTTGTGTGCTAAAGTGGAAAATTTATACCCCCAAAAAACGTCATTTGATGCTTCAAAATACTCTCGAAAGGTTTCAGACCTTATTTTTCCAAACTATGTCCATGTTAAACACATACATGGCAGACACAAAATATGAATGATAAAAATTGATTTGCTTCTATTATTCACAATGATACATATATATGGTACTTTGGTGTGAGCCTTGGATTCACATTCCAAGTGATCTCTTGGACTCGGGTGGTTGTTCATATTCCACACCTACCCATAGAGGATTAGGTGTCCAACATTCCCCCCCCCCCCAATC
>APFE030121864.1:40908-52011 GCA_000404065.3 Pinus taeda | reverse complement strand
TCCCCCCCCCCCCCAATCCAAATGGGTAAGTATGAGTCTGAGAAGAGAGTTGTAATACAAAATGTGCAAAAATGCATGGCATCACTAGGCTGAATTTTCTCTCTGAAATCTTGGTATAAGGGGGGTGGTTTAAGGATGACCACCAACATTGGAACGCTCAGTGCAGTTCCCGGAACTCTTCCAAATCTAGCATGAAGTTGAGGTCTTCTGCTAGAGGAAGTGGTCCTTATGTTTTGAAGAGGCAAACCTTCAACCTTGAAAGGGAGGTCTCACCCCACATAAAATGGGAGAACCTCAACCTAAAAAGTGAGGTCTCAACCTGTGATGGTTTAAGGATGACCACCAACTCTGGAATGCTTAATGCAATTCGTGGAACTCTTCCAAAACTAGCAAGAAACTGAAGTCTTCTGCTAGATGAAGTGTCCCCAATTCTTTGAAGAGATGTCTCAACTCTGCATAGATGGTTTAAGGTTGACCATCAACCAAAGGAATGCTCAGGGGCATCTTTGTCTCTAGCTACAACTCTGAACCTGGTATGGCAGGTTGTGGCTCAGGCTCACTTGATTGGGCTTTGAAGCTTGTAGATGACCATCACTTCCCCCCTATCAGATACAAGGTGAGATGATGGAGAAAACTCAATTGCAAGATTGTTCAATACTCTAGAACAAGTTCTAACATATGATTGAAATATCTTCTTGGTTTTTGATGCCCATTGCCAAGAAGCGATCCATCTAAGATGAATCTGTTTTCTTGCAGGAGGCTTGTTTTTGAAGCATATGTGTGAAGAATGAGTGGTTTTATGATAGTGCTTAAATGGATGAAGATCAAAATAGTGATCTTTCATATGGCCAACTCTTTCACAATTAGTTGTCATTGTCGTGGAAGAGGAGCAGAATCAAGAACAAGTGAAGGTGAGCCGCCATGAACAAACCCAACACTCTGAAATTTGATAGGTTTCGAGTAGTCTGGAATATGAAAGGACACCTCCTTATCATATCCAAGGCCTACTATGTTCTTGTTGTGGAAAAGCCCTTCACAAAGACTAATGATGGGCTTGGGAAGTGCAAGATGAATTTTTGCATCTGCATGTAACTTTGTTGCTTCATTGGGAACTGGATCTGAATCAACTTGTTTCTTATGGGAGTATGTTTCAATGTTTTGAACAGAAACAAGTTCAAAATGATGAAACCATTGGTGTAATTTTTCCTGCCGTAGTTGAGATTCAAGCTACAGAAACTCTATCTTTTCATGTGCATTTTGCAGACAGGCTTGAATGTCTAAAAGAGAAGCTTTGCTAATTTTGATTGTATTGTCAACAGTGGACCTGATTAGAGTTTTCAGTAACTCTAATAAGCCATGCATTTTCGCCATTATTCAAACAATGCAAGTCAAAAAATGGCCAAAAGGTACTTATGAAAAACAAATAGCTAGTAATGCAATATTCTTCAAAATAAATGTGCCCAATGATAAGAGGGAAATCCACTCAAATCCACTCAAAAGAAGGATAATCTCATTACTATTTGAATACTCCTCTAGAATTCAAAACACAGGAAATAATGTCACCACGAGCCTAATGGCCTCTCTTAGCTTGTTTTTTTCTTTGGTTCTTGTTTATTACATAGAAATTTATGCCAAATCTCCACAAGTAAATAGAACAAGCAGTGACTTTAAATTTCACTAGATGAATACAAGAAACTTTGTTAATATCCCAACAACACACTTTCCCAACTTATTTCAAACAAATGAAATCCTTGTTGTTTCAGCTTATTTGTCAAGCAAACAACTAATGTGGATGCCTCTGTAAGGTTCAAATAAATCCTCTGCCACCACCTTCAATTGTTCCCTCCACCATTGACCAAATCTAAGAACAACCTTGAATGCTTCACTATTGATGATTCTTACCAAATTGGTTAAAAGCCACGGAAATATAAAATCCTCAAATAATGATACAGTGAACAAATCTCAATGGAAACATTTCTCAACAAAACTTTAAGCAACGACTTTGTTTTTAAATAAAGTCTAGCATCCTCAAGAATTCATTAAGGCTATGTATTGTTTACTCACTGAATAAAAACATACCATTTTGTGTCAAACTACGAGGCTATCAAAGCAATACGAGTATTTTATCTTGAATTTGGCAGGGAGAGTATTTTGTTCTACAAAATCACGCTTATCAAGCTCTGATACCTGGAAGAGTGGGATGCTTCTTGGAAAAAAAAAAAAAAAAAAATTGAAGGCCCTGCATTGGAAACAATACTGCTAAGAATAACGTAATGAATATTTTTTTTTAATGCTCAGAGAAACATGTAGTAAGAATAAATCTCATCAATAATTCTCAATAAAAGGAATAACTCTCAAATGGATTGTTGCGTATGATTTCCTCCAATCAAATGTAGTCAAAGGCGTCCAATCTATCCAAAAAAAAAAATTGTCAATCAATTTCTGGAGCAGGTGCATAATTTCATTTTGACATGGAGCCATGGCATCTAGAACAACTGGCTCTTCATGAAACGCCCATCTCATTAATGGTTCAAGACATATAGAAATGGAACGAGCTTCAAAGAAAATGTTGCATGACCTTTAACGCATGTTGGGATGGAGAGCAGATGAATATGTGTTGCCCTCTAGTGCATTCCTCTGTGTCTATCAGAATCAATATTCCTGGCATTAAACAACAACTCTGTGTTAATCGAATTGAATTGTAATGTCAGGACATAACGCCAACACCAACACAAAATCCTTTGTCTATGGCTCGCGGAAGCTATCGTTCCTAATTCATTATATATGCTTTGCATCAATGACATTGCCTAGGTAAACTCTTGTCAAAATTCATTGGTGTGTCTCTCATAATCGAGGTAATCGAGAATAATTCAAGCACTAGACGTGGCGCAAGAAGGATTCCAAGGCATCTGCAATGGCATCATATGCTCTGCCTCTTCTTGTTATCTTCACGAACAAGGTATTCTCGGTGATTTTTTTCTTCGCTTTGTATTTTCTCATACAAAAGTGGAGGGAGAAGGTTTGAGTCTCAATCCCTCTCTACATTTTTTAGCCTCATGGAGATCTTGGTCATTCTGTCATTCTTGGAAATGGAGATTAATGTTGTACCAAAAGGAGGGGTTTCAACAATTTAGGTCAATAGGCAGTAGTTTTCACAGAGACAATCGAACAAACACCGACAACTTGAGCGCATAGTTACCACAGTGAGCCTTGGCATGCCAAGGAATCAAAAAATGTGCTAGGGTTGAGGGATGGTAAATCCGAGATAACACATTAATAAAATGACCATGGTTAAAGAATAAATCATTATGACAGTTCAGACGAGGGGCATTTTTTATGCACAGTATAGTCAGTGAATGTTGCAGAGACAAACAAATATTTCTAGCAGGAAACCGACATATTGTGTGATGGGCAGAGATCTCTAGTAGCGGGACAGAGAAACAATTGGTGAATGAATGCAGAACCAAATTGAAAAATTCAGAGTGGTGCAGGTGTAGAATCTCACAAATTTTGAAACGGTTTGGTGCATGTCTCCAGCTTGATAAACAAGGAAGATAGAACTGACATTTAGAGATTCCACAAAACAAGTGGCTCAAATTAGAGCAGGGCCAGAATTCACCCACTCTGATACCATGTTAAACACATACATGGTAGACACATAATATGAATGATAAACATTGAGTTGCTTCTATTATTCACAATGACACATATATATAGTACATTGGTGTGACCCTTGGATTCAAATTCCAAGTGGTCTCTTGAACTCTGGTGGTTGTTCATATTCCACACCTACCCATAGAGGATTAGGTGTCCAGCAGTCCACCTGGTAAAAACGGTCCTGAGACCTAATTCCCCCACTTTTTCCACTCTAAAATCATCGAGATGATGAAAAATAATATAATGATCCAACCTGGATCACACCTCCCAATAGTGTTTCTATCACTAAAAATGAGGCTATGAATTTCCTCAGGTACTGTGTTTCCCTAATGAAACTCCTAACCTTATAAACATTTGTAGGCATCGACCATTTCATGATGGCCTCCATCTTAGCAGGATATATCTTCAGCTCCTTGAAATCCCTTTGCTGACCCTTTCCCCACTGGAAACCATTCCCACCTAGAAAGGTATGTGTATTGGCCCAAGATGCAAGAGCATGTAGCTAGGTTCATAAAAGGATGCATGCTTTGTTGTACCAGCAAACCTAACAATAGGAAACAAGGTCTATATCATCCATTTATTGTACCCACTCATCCTTAGGAAAGTATTTCCATGGACTTTGTGGGAGGTTTATCAACAACCACGAAGGGACATGACTACTTGTTCGTGGCAGTTGACAAGTTCAGCAAGATGTGTGTTCTAATGCCTTGTAAAAATACCATCATTGGGAAAGTAGTAAACTTATTCTTTGGATGAGTTTGGGTGTGTTGTCACCTATCATACCATGTTATATTTGTGTCAAATGGTCCTATTTTTCATCCCTGGTGCAGAGAAGGGCATGTGCATTCTTAGATGACTAAAGCGAAATCCAAAAAGGATAGTCGAAAATCGAAGGCCAAAATAAAAGGGAGAACTGAAATTTTGGGAGCCAAAATTTAAAACAGAGCCGTAAATCAGAGGTCGAAACCAATAGAGAGAGCCGAAAATTAGAGGCCAAAACCAATAAAGAGAGCCAAAATTTGGAGATCGAAGCCAAAATGGAGAGCCGAAGTTCGGAGATCGAGATCTAGAAGGGAGTCAAAAAAGGAGAGTCGAAATATCGAGAGTCAATTTTCGAAATGATGGATACCATAGATAGACTCTGAATATCAAGGACCAATATTGGAAGGACTGACAGAAAGTCATATCGGGACTTCGAGATTTCGGAGGTCGAAACATAAGAGACCTCGATGGACTATTTAAAAGCGGACCCAAAATGGAATATCGGAGCAGGCAATCGAAACGATGGATTTTGAAAATGACTAAGAATATCGGAACCAGATATCAAAAGCCTAGACCTCAGAGTAGAGTGATATCAAAACCTCAGAGTTTCGTAACTCCTTAAAAATTGAAATTCTTTGAAAGGCCCCCAGGTTGCTAAGAATAGAAATACAAAGGAAATAGTTGAAAACCGAAGGACCTGAGGACCCCTTTCTCTCTCCTATGAAGAAGACACATGGAAGCTGGTGATTGGCCTCGAGAAGAAAACATGGTTGATGATGTCAATATGATGAGGTCGTACCGTAAACACGTGGAATTTAGTATTGGCATTTTTGAGTGCCCAATGGGGTAAATTTAGGTGGTGTGTCTCACCAATAAGAAGGCACCATGTAGATATGATGATCTCAGTGTGGCATCATTTCGGAGGTCAGTTTTTCAGAGAAAAGATATTTCATAACACTTGTTTAAATTATTTTATTAAAGGTTTTGATCCGATGGAGGGGCTCTGATGTTAAGTGGCATTTGGTCATGAGGACTATAGGACCAAGGGCATAAAGAGGGTGGAGCACCTAGGTTCCATGGAGAATATCGGAGGTCAAAGTTTTCAGAACCCCTTTGAAATTTCATTTTATAAAAGGTTCTGTTAAGAAGGGCTTTTGATGTGGACTATAACATGGTCGTGAGAGATATAAAGAACCCAGAGTGAAGAGAATATTTATCACCTAAGTGTTATGAACCATATTAGGATGTGAATATCGGAACTCTTGTGTAATTTATTTTTTTGAAAAAGTTTCGATCAGAGGGGTTTTCGATGTGTTGTTGGCATTTGGTTATGAGGACCTAAAGAACCAAGGGTGTCAGCCAAGGTCATGCACCCAAGTGCTATGGAGCTCATCGGGAGAGGGAGACATCGTAAAATTTTTTTAATTTCAAATTCGAAGAACTTCTGATGAAAAGAGATCTAATGTGTTGATGGCTCATGGTTGTGGGAGACATAAAGGAACCAAGAGTGGAAGAGAAAATACAAAGGGAGATAGGCCCCTGATAGGATCCTGAAGGCTTTAGCACCCAAGAATTGAGCCTATGGTCACAGCACCTGATCCTATAGGGGAGAAATGGCAAGGGGGCTAACATAAAAAGAGCAAGGGGCATCATAACTTTTTGATTTTCTAACGTTTATTTAAAATAGATTTATGATGGACGAAGGCTCTAATACTTCATCCACTAAGCGCTACACAGGTGGTCATAGGCAGTGGTTCTATGGCATATGAGAAATAAGGAGCTAAGCATAGAGGGGGCTAAAGGCATCGAAACTTTGTGTTTTCATAACTTCATTTTAAATAAAGTTACGATGTGCTTTCGCTCCAAAATTGTACTAAGGAAATGTTAAGAGATGTATTGGGCTCTAATAGTGTACCACATAGGTAATAAAAGAGTGGATGGATCAACAGTTATGTCACAAGACACCTTCAACTTCACCACACCTGATCACAGCCAGCTCCAAGTGGGGGAATTAAACAATTAGAGGAAGAAACCAACAGGAGTAGTGGCAAGAAACCGTGGGAAGAATATCACAGCAGAGGCATGGAAAAATCATCATCCCACCACTAATCCATATACTAGAGCTTGAGTCCACCTAACAAAATCAGAGGAATCAGTGTAGAGATATTTTGTTGTGTCGATCATGATGCCTCTTATTTCTCATATTTTGTTAATTTTGTATTTTTAAGAAAATATTTGGATCTAAAATGTAATCATTAGGACGGATAGAACATATCCATGCTTATACAGCTGGTAGTTCAGACAATTGTATCACTTTGAAGATATTTTGTAACTATTTTTTGGACTATATCCCTATAAAGAGGGAGAAAAAAATCATTAGAAGGGTTCTCGATTTTCTAGTTTCAAAGGTTTTGGATTTTTTGGTTCCGATGGTTCTATTTTCTTGTCCTTTAGGCTGTAACTATTTTTTGCATATTTCGCAAGTTTTACTAATGTTATGTGATAGTATATGGTACATATAAGATTGAAGATTTACCTATGTTGTGTAATAGCAAATAGTACCTATGAGACATTAAGATGAAATCCTTTAAATGCCCTCCCTAATTTTTTCACTTTATTCCTTTTATCCTTTCATGATTCTATCGGGATTTGTTGCATAAGATTATGTGTTTATCTATCCCTCTACACTGAGTTCCTTCCTTATTTTTCTCTTTCCCATCTCACTGCAACAAAAAAATTTAAGTTGCATTCTTGGTGTGTCAACCAACAAACCTGAAACATTTATTCTTGAGAATGATACCTTGTTCATGTGCATACTAAATTTACCTCTGAGAAAGGAAATTAAACCAACATCTAAAATAAGTTTACATTCATCTCTTGAGTTGCACTTAATTATCTCCAAGAGAGACTTTGTTGTCCTAAGCATTGACCTCTCCTTAGCCTGGTGGTTGTCTCTAGGAGCGAAAGCAGGGTGTACTTTGGGATACCAAGGAGCATCATTTCAGAAAATGATATAAAATTTCTTAGTGAATTATGGACTACATTGTGGGAGAATATGGACACGAAGTTGAAGAGATCTAGAACATTCCATCCACAAACAGATGGGCAAACAGAAGTAGTCAATAAGACATTGATGTAGCTTAAAAGGGGATACAAGTAGAATCATTTGAAGACTTGGAATGGAAATATGGTATATATACAACATTCTTACAACATAGCATTCCACACTTCTACATAAAATTCCCCATGTGAAACCTGTTTTGGATATTTGTCTCCTTCACCTTTGGACATTGCATATGGGAAACAAGGAGTGAGGTAAGATATTATAGGAGACACCTTGAGAGATAAAAAATTTATAGAATGATCAGATATATCCATCTACAAGTACAAGAGACAATGAAAAGTCGGAGGAGAAATATAAGGTCAGGCATGATCAACATAGAACAAAGAAATAATTCAAGGTGGGAGATAGAGTATGACTACAGTTGAACAAGGAGAGGTTATAGGGGCACGGTAAGAAAATCAACGATCTAAGGTATGGTACCTTTGAGATACTGGAAAAGGTGGGAGATAATGCATATTAACTCAGTTTACCAACATATATGTGCATTTACTCAGTTGTGAATGTAGAGAATTTGAAACTCTATGATCCTTCCATGCTAGTTCAGGAAGAGGAATATGTCCTACTGATCCGAATTGGATCCTAAACACTCTCTAAGTTTTCATAAACTCGTTCAAATTATGCCAAATAGATTCAAGTCTTAGCAATATCAAACTATCAGAAGAAATCCTCGTGACAGTTGCAATTGTGATCAGCGCGGAGCAACGAGGACCCTCAGTCGAGCGCGCATATTGTTGGCCCATGGTAACACGCGCTGGAACAAATTGGCAAAACCAGAGGCTAATTCAAGAAATGGGAGTGGTTTCTGATACGTGATTAGCACTAAAAGCACTAATCACGTATCGCAGGGCGTCCCCCTTAGTGAAGGAAAGCCCCAAAGTGCCCGGACCCGAAATGGCTATGAAATGCGGAAAAGTAATAAATTCGGTTCCATGGATTCCACAAAACTAGCAGGATATCGGAAGGCCTCAAGGTGATGAGAATTTTTTTCTGAGCCCCACCCAATGCCACACACTGAGTGACACGCATCCAGTGAAGAGAGAGAAAACCACTCGCATCAGATGGGTAACCGTCGAGCTAATTATCCACCTGATATGCACGATGATCGTAGGATCTGGGGGGTCCAGATCAACGGCGGAGGCGCATCCCAATGAATGACCAGATTTGTCAAATGATAAAGCAAGATTATATGGGATTTGAAGTCCGACGTGGATGATTCATTGGCAGGGATTCGTATTTCGTGAGCAATCTTGGAGCAAATAGAAATAACAATCGTTCAAATGTGTCCAAGGAACATGACACACTCACCCATTGCAAAATAGGTGGCCACCTCCTTGTGAAGCGTTACACAGTGATGATGATGCAAAATAGGCAAGTTCGAATGGATAGGGGAAGGAAAACCAGAATGCCAGGTAGCGGAAACGAACCGACAAAAAACAGATTGGCTTTAAAGCCACGAGCTGATAGAGACAGAGGGGGCAGAAAAGCAGGAAAGAGAGTTAGTTAAGAACAAAGAGAAGAAACCGAGTTGACCAGAGGGCAGCATCAAGCCAGACAGAGCCAGAGAGAGTCAGAGAATCTTTGCACTTCAAAGAAAGCTTGAGAGGTTCAAGCGAGCTCCTCAACATAGCCCTGTCATGTATGAGTCTCAAATTGGGCTCATACTACTGTGACCAGTAGAGGTCAAGTACCAGTAAGGAGATTTTGTGTACTCAAATCCTACTGATTCATATCTGTTGAGTGAGACTCAAATTGAGCTCACTGTTGTAAAGAAACTTTGCTTTGAAAACATAATAGAGAGGCCACCACTGAAGGTTGGACCAGGAGACGTAGCCCACGAGAATTGGGTGAACGCCTTATTAAACTTGTTGTGTCAATACATGTTTGCTTGTTATGTTTTCTCTAACTGCCTCAGTATCTATGTATTTCACAATCTTATTGATCCATTGCATGAAGTAACATAGGAACATCCATGCACATGAGTATGTAATACCTTTAATTCTTTGTCCTGGATAAATTCCAGATCAAGTGGTATCAGAGCTCTAGGTTACCAAGGTTAGACAAGCTTGTGCTAGATTTTGTTGTTGGATGCTAACTAGATCAAAGCTTAAATTAGGAGGAGAGTTGGTTGAAGCTAACCCTGAAATTGGAAGAGTCCACTCTAAGAGGAAAATGTCAGAAGAAAGTCCCTTAGAATCAGACCCTCAGTTCATGGATAGTTTCATGACCATGAGAGCCATGGTAGAGGAAATGTATAGAGAGTTTAAGAAAGGTAGAGAGGAAGATGCATCAAACTCCAAAAGAGATAAAGGAGCAGAAGAATCTCTCCTTGATGACCACTCTAAAAGCAAAGGGAAAGAAGAAAAACTTCCCACACCTCCTAGTAGCCCTGAAAACAAAAAGAAGACATCCTTGATTAAATTAGACGTTAAATTTGATTTACCAATATATGATGGAGAGTTGAATTCAGAGAAGCTAGGTAATTGGATTAGACAGATTGATGTTTATTGCAGAGTGCAGAGCATTGATTCAGATAGTAGTAAGATTCAACTGGCCAGCCTACGCATTAGAGGAACTACCTTGGTATGGTGGGAAGGCAGGACATAAGCTGACATGAAGAAGCATGGTAAGATTCTTTCTATCTGGAGTGAATTTGTTTCTGCAATTAAAAAGAAATTCTATCCACTAGCCTATATGTAGCAAGCCATGATGAGCTGGCAAACTCTTCGCCAATTGAAAGGGAAAAGTGTACAAAGTTACACTCAAGAATTTAGGAAAAGAGCTTTGATTCTAGGAATTTCTTTAGACTCACTTGAAACTATGCTGAAGTATATAGGTGGTCTACATGGCTACTTAAGACACACAATTCTCATGTTTAATCCCACTATCATAGATGAGGTATTTGTTCAAGCTACACATCTAGAGGCTAGAGGAAAGAATGTGAACCCAGAAGTTGGGGGATCATCAAAACCCACTGCAAGAAAGAATAAGGAGAAAAGAAAACAGAAATGGAAAGAGAGGAAGGCCAATACTGTACAAAAGACCAAGTCTTCCTGCACTCACTGTAAGAAGGATGGGCACGATGATGATCACTGCTGGATCCTACATCCAGAGTTGAGACCCAAGAAGTTCGAGGGCAAGAAGAAGAAGAAGATTGTTGCAGCTATTCGGAAGGATTTGGGGTCAGACTCAGGAGACGAAACAACAATCGCAGCCACAGGTATAAAAGGTAAAAATTCTGAAGCATCTACTAGTAATTGAGCACAATCTACTGATAATGAAGAAAATAAGAGGAAAATGCATGAGCTTTTTCATATTAGAGTTGTTTCCAAGCATCAAAAGATTGATACTTTGTTTGATAGTGGCTCACAAGTAAATTTAATTTATGAAGCAATTGTAAAGAAGTTGGGACTACTAACCACACCTCACAAAAATCCATATCCATTAGATTGGTTATGTGGTAAAGCACAGCTACAAGTGACTAGACAATGTAAACTTAGGTTTTCTTTTGGGTCAGCATTTGTAGATGAGGTTGAGTTAGATATAGTTCCCTTGGATATATG